>NW_023609840.1:0-16237 GCF_013339725.1 Rhipicephalus microplus
CCTTCTATTGGCTTTGAAGCATTTCGTGGACATCTAAAAGTAGACTGAGCTTGCGTTTTATCAGAATTGCCTTCACGTTACTTCTTTTTTAGAGAGTGTCAGTTGAAGAGCTTTACTTCGATGCTGTCATGTGCGCTTCGAGAAAGTTTCGCTCGTGAGCTCCATATTTCTATGACAACAAGGGCTTGTAGAAGCTTTGGCTTGTAATTAAGATTACAGAGATTGCTTTCTCTTGATGATGAGTAGTTTTTAGTGGCGCAAGGGCCAATTGATGGCCAAAGAGCGCCATTTCAATTGACTACAGATATGAACAATGATATGGTGCGTGGCTGTAAAGGGGCCTTAAAATTCCTCGCTCTAACGCGGGTTAAAACATGAAAGTAATAAAATCATGACAGTGGCGCGACATATGTGTGGTGATAGCTGATGGCAAAATGTCATGATAATAAAACCATGATGAAGATATAGTCACCGCAGCCACGACCACTCTATAGAGGTCGTGCTACGGATGACCTTGAAATATCGGGTGAAAGCTTTGCACTTCTTTTAAAAATGTAAAAAGTGTTTGCAGTTTAAAAAGCGGATCCCTACCGATGAGCATCCCAGGGTGTAGAGGGAGCTGCTGTCGGTAGGGCAGTAAAAAGTGCTTTTTTCTTAGAGCATCTAGCTCATTGCACTGGACGAGAATGTGGAGAACCGTAAGGGGCTCTCCACATCTCTCACAATATGGTGGATGAACGGTAGACAGAAGAAATGAATGTGTAGAATGTGTGTGTCCAGTCCTAAGCCTTGTTAGTATTACTTCCGTGTGTCGTGATTTTGATAGTGGCGGCCAATAACCTAGTTGCGGCTTAATAGCATGGAGTTTATTATCTGTGTGTTTATCCCACATGCTCTGCCAATACCCCCTGAGCTTTCGTTTTATAAAAGGTTTTAAGTCAAGTGCAGGGACTGGTGTTGGTGCATTGGCAGTAGTGACATTGGCGCAAGCAACCAGATTGATGATGATGTTTGAAGTTTTGTGGCGCAAGGGCCATTTCGCGGCCAAAGAGCGCCAGTTCATGTTACTAAGAATATGGACAATGATTGCGATAAGCGGCTGTATAAAGGCCATAAAATTCCTCGCGGTAAGGCGGGTAAAAACATACACAAGTAATAAAATCATGACCATGCCGTGAAAGGTGTGTGTGGTGAGGATAGATGACAAGAGTTGGTGATTATAAAAAACGATGGTGGATATGAATGGCATTAGCACAAGTGCCTCACTCGTTCATACACTTGCGTCCAAGGGCCGTGAGGCAAGTGCTTTCTTGTGTAACCGCCGCAGCAAAAACCTCTCTAGAGAGGTCGTGCTACGGAATGCCCGGGTGTATGATATAAAAATTATTAATTTCTTTTAAAAACGCTAACAATGATTTATGACTAAAAAGCGGTTCCCTACCGACGAACATTGCAGGGTGTAAAGGTATATGCTGTCGGTAGGGTAATGGAAAATGTCGTTTTCTTAGAGTTTCTAAGTGTTTGCACTGGATTAATATGTGAAGCACTGTCAATGCCTCTCCACATCTGTCACACAATGGTGGATCACCACAGGACAAAAGATGCGTGTGTGTCGTGTATATGTGTCCTATCCTGAGTCTTGTTAGTGTTACCTCTGTTAGACGTGATTTTGATACTGGTGGCCAATGGCCAAGGTGTGGCTTGATAACGTGTAGTTTGTTTTGTGTGTGTGTATCCCACTTGCTCTGCCAGTAGTCCCTGAGTTTTCGTTTGGCAGACGGCTTAAGATCAAGGGCCGGGATCGATGTCGGTGTAATGGCGGTGCTTTCGTGGGCGGATGCAGCAAGCTGATCCGCCATCACGTTGCCTTGAATCTCACGGTGCCCTGGCACCCAGCACACAACAACATGTCTGCTGTTGAGTGTGTGGAGGGTGCATAAAATGGAGTAAAGTGAAACTAGGACAGGGTTTTTTTGTTTTTTAAGACTGTGCAGAGCCGTTACCACACTGAGGGAGTCTGTATAAATTACTGCTTTTTGTATTTGTGATTGTTTGATGTGTTTAGCTGCCACAAGTATCGCGTAAGCTTCCGCTGTGAAGATACTTGTGCCTGGATGTAGAGGGCCAGCATCCGAAAAGGAAGGGCCAACAGCAGCGTAGGACACAGAGGAGTTAGACTTAGAGGCATCTGTAAAAAACTCAGGACGTGTGTATTTGTGTTGAAGTTCCAAGAAGTATGTTCGAATATGGGCAATAGGCGCATGTTTAGTAACTTCTAAAAAAGACACATCACAATCTATAGTCTGCCACTGCCACGGTGGCGGGTATGCTACAGGAGCCATTAAACTGTGTTCGAGTGACACTCCAGTGTCCTCAGCTAGACCCTTCAGGCGAACTGAGAAGGGCTGCCTCATTAAAGGCCTGTTTTGAAAAAGAATGGAGCTCGACAAGTCATTAATAGTAGAGTATGAGGGGTGCCTCTTGTCTGCTTTCACCTTAAGGAAATATACAAAGGACATGTAGGTTCTTTGCAGATGAAGCGACCACTCATTTGACTCAACGTAAAGGCTTTCTACGGGGCTGGTGCGAAAAGCACCCGTAGAAAGGCGGATGCCCGAATGGTGCACGGGATCCAGCATCTTCAAAGCACTTTGAGTCGCTGACTGATAAATAATGGCCCCATAATCTAAGCGGGTGCGAATAAGGCTTCTATACAGGTTCATGAGGCATTTCCTGTCACTACCCCACGTAGTACATGACAACACTTTTATAACATTCATGGCTTTTAAACATTTTGTTTTTAAATACTTTATGTGGGGTACGAAGGTCAACTTGTTGTCCAAGATTAAGCCTAAGAATTTATGCTCAGCTTTGACGGACAGTTGTTGCCCGTTCAGTTGAATGTCGGGCTCCGAGTGCACGCCTCTCTTTCGAGAGAACAAGACACACGTGCTTTTTTGTGGGTTAAGTCGAAATCCGTTTTCATCTGCCCATTTGGAGAATAAAACTTGTAGCTGGGCGAGTTGGTTCATAATACTGGGTAAACTGGTGTGCGCACAAAAAAAAACAGACAAACGACAGCAGAGAAGAGACAGGGACAAGCGCAGACAGGGACTGCGCTTGTCCCTGTCTCTTCTCTGCTGTCGTTTGTCTGTTTTTTTTTTTTTTTTTTTTTTTTGTGCGCACACCAGTTTACCCATTTGGAGACCTTATTTAAACCCAGCTGCACCTGCCGCTCACACATGGCCAAGTTGCATGACTTGAAGCCAAGCTGGACGTCGTCGACATATGTACAATAGAACATATTGCAGGGAATGGACAAGTGCAAAGAATTCATTTTAATAATAAAAAGTGTGCAACTAAGCACACCACCTTGTGGCACGCCTGTTTCCTGGACAAATGTTTGGGAGAGCACACTGCCCAGACAGACACGGAATGTCCGGTTTGACAGGTAACTTTCGATTATATGAAACATTCTTCCGCGCACACCAAGGTGGGACAGGTCTCTTAGAATTCCGAAACGCCATGTTGTATCATAAGCCTTTTCGATATCGAGGAACACAGAGAGAAAATATTGTTTATGGACGAACACGTCTCTGATCTGTGCCTCGATACGAACAAGGTGGTCTGTGATGAATCTACTTTCTCGAAACCCGCACTGAAATGGGTCGAGCAAATTATTTGTTTCAAGAAAATGTACAAGTCGGCAGTTTATCATTTTTTCGAAGACTTTGCACAAGCAGCTTGTAAGTGCTATAGGCCTATAACTCGAGGGTAAAGAAGGGTCCTTGCCCTCTTTCAAAATGGGAATAACAATAGCCTCTTTCCAGGAGGTAGGAATAGTGCCAGAAGACCAAATAGCATTGTACAAACAAAGTAAGGTTTTTCGGGTTTCGTTTGGTAGGTTTTTTAACATTTCATACATCACACGGTCAGAACCTGGGGCAGAAGTACTGCAGGAGTTTAGAGATGTTTGGAGCTCAGCTAGACTGACAGCTTGGTTATATGCCTCGTATCTGGTGGATTTGTGTTCGAGTTTCTGCTTTTCAATTCTTGTTCTGTATTTTTGGAAGGTGTCAGTATAGTGGGATGAGCTGGATACCTGTTTGAAGTGTGCACCGAGGAAGTTTGCCTGATCTTCCAAGGTATCACCCTGAGTGTTTACGAGTGGAAGTGTGTGTACTTGTTTCCCTGCTATCCTACCGACCATGCTCCAGACTTTAGCCTCCTGTGTGTATGAATTAACCCCTGATAAAAACTTCTGCCAGCTTTCTCTTCTGGCTTGCCGACGCGTTCTCCTGCCTTGAGACTTTATTTTCTTGAAGGTATCAAGATTTTCGGCTGTCGGTGAGTTCCGAAGCAGCCTCCAAGCTCTGTTTTGCTGTTTGCGCGCGTTTCGGCATTCAGAGTTCCACCATGGCACACTTCGTTTTCCAGGGTGTCCATTTGTTTGTGGGATGCATTTTGTTGCAGCATCAATCAAAAACGCTGTGAAGTAGTTCACAGCGCCATCAATGTTCAGAGTACAGATGTCATTCCAACCTAGACAAGCGATAGTATGAAACTGTTCCCAGTCGGCTCTGTTTATGAGCCACTTGGGAACACGTGGTGGACACTCAGTTACTGTCGTTGTGCTCAAAACTACGGGGAAGTGGTCACTTCCGTACAGATTACTGACGACTTTCCACTGGAGTAGAGGCACAAGAGATGGAGATACTATGCTCAGGTCTATGGAGGAGTAGGTGTTATTAGCGAGGTTATAATAGGTTGGTTCTTTTCGATTTAGGAGACACGCGCTCGACGAGATAAGGAACTGTTCGATCAGTCGACCTCGCGCGTCATACCGAGAGTCACCCCATAGCCTGCTATGCGCATTAAAGTCTCCAAGGAGAACATAAGGCTCCGGAAGTTCATCAATTAGAGAGTGTAAATCGCGTTTTTGCAGCTGATAGCTAGGAGGAATGTAAATAGTGCAGATTGTGATCAGTTTATCAAAAGGAACCGCTCGAACAGCCACTGCCTCAAGGGGTGTTTGGAGTTGTAAGTGTGTGCATGCAATTCCTTGATTCACTATGATGGCAACACCTCCGGATGATGTCATAGCATCAACACGGTCCTTTCGGAAAATAACGTATTTACGAAGAAAGTTTGTGTGTTTTGAGTTAAGGTGTGTTTCTTGTACACACAGCACTTTTGGAGAGTGTTCGTGTAAGAGCTCTTGGATGTCGTCAAGGTTTCTGAGAAGGCCCCTGACGTTCCATTGTATAATTTGAGTGTTCATGGCGAATGTAAAATAGTGCTGTGTGTCCGAAGAGCGAGTGGCTGTTTAGACAGGTAGTTTGAGTTCACTTAACAGGGCCGTCACCAGGCCCTGTTATCGGCTTTTTTGTTTTCTTGGCGCGCTCCAAGGAGCCACGCCGCTCTTTCAGCACCACGGGTACCGACGTATCCATTGCCTCCTCGGAGGCACTGGATGCCCGCACGTGCGGGCTGCTAGTTCGAATTTCGGGCCTCGTCTGGTGAGGTGAGGCCTTGAGACCCGAGGACTCTGGAGTCTCCGGTCTCTGTTTGGGAGTAGGCGGTGTAGCCTGGGCTACAACCGCCTTGGGGGCAGGTGCCACAACCTCCGGCTCGGTATGTGCGGGCCGAAGGAGTGGCAAGGGCTGGTGCGGCGGTGCCCCCTGACGCGCCGCATCAGCGTATGTAGCTCCATAGAATGGAGCGACTCTTCGCCGTGCTTCCTTAAATGTAATGTTCTCCTTCACCTTCAACGTAATTATTTCTTTTTCTTTTTTCCAGTATGTGCAGGAGCGTGAGTATGCGGCATGGTTTCCTTCGCAGTTTACACAGTGTGGCGGTTGTTTGCAGTTCTCAGACACGTGGCCTAGGACTCCACATTGCGCACAAGTCTGGCGACCACGACAGGTTTTAGAGCCATGGCCATACCTCTGGCATTGGAAGCAACGACGAGGGTTTGGTATGTACGGCCTGATAGATGTCTTTGTGTACCCTGTTTGAATAGATTCCGGTAGTTTACTGGATGCAAACGTGAGTATTAGGTGTTTCGTCGGTGTTTCCTTATTATCTCTTCTAATAATGATTCTCTGCACATTAGTGACATTTTGGCTCTTCCACCCCTCCAAAAGTTCAGACTCAGTCAAGTCAAGTAAGTCCATGTCAGATACCACTCCGCGAGTTGTGTTCATCGATCTATGTGGTGTTATGGTTATTGGTATGCCACCGAAATCTGAAAGACGGTCTAGCTTTTCAAATTGTGCTTTGTCACGGATTTCGAGGAGAAGGTCTCCACTAGCCATTTTGGTTACCTTGTATCCTGTGCCAAGAGTTTCGGTAAGACACCTAGAAACCAGGAAAGGAGAGACGGTTCTGGCTTGCTTTTCAGTTTTTTCACAGTGGATAACATGATAGTGAGGATATGTTTCTTTGGGCTGGTTAAAAAAGTTTATATCATCGGTGCGTACCCGCTTTAAGCCGGTACGATCAGATAGTAAGGGGAATGCTCTGTGCATGCCTGTCTTATTTTTGTTCAGCAGCATTGGCGGCCACCCACCACGGAGCCCAACGAGGAGACGCTACAAGTTTACAGATGCTGAAAACTGCAGACGCCAGCCGTACAACACTGCCATAACCCAATGCGCCTAGACCAAGGTAGGCTATTTGCACAGGGTTAACCCTTGCCGCCAGGAAAATTGGAAGTAAACAGAAGCGAGAAGTAGACAGGAAAGCTAAAAAAGTAAGAAAGACGAAGATGTAGGGAGAGAGAGATAGGAAAAGGCGACTGCCGATTTCCCCTGGGTGGGTCAGCCCAGGGGTGCCGTCTACGTGAAGCCGGGGCCAAAGAGGTGTGTTGCCTCTGCCAGGGGGCCTTAAAGGTCCAATCACCCAGCGTCGGCTCAACCCCCAGGATCCCCTTTTCCCCGGACACGGCAAAGCCACGCACGGCTAGGCGTGGGAGGGAGCCGAAACTCCCCCGTTAGCTCGGGTCCGTGGTGTCGCTACACACCAAACGCCTACTTGCGCAGGCGCCCCTGCGGGGGCCTATGAATAAATGCATCTCTGATGTATGTCTCTATGCGAACAAGGTGGTCTATTATCGACCTCCCCTCTCTGAAACCACACTGAAGGGGGTCTAGTATACTGTTACTTTCTAGGAAGTGGGTTAAGCGCCGGTTTAACATTTTCTCATATAGTTTGCACAAACAGCTTGTTAAGGCTATTGGCCTGTAGCTGGCGGCCAAGGACGGGTCTTTGCCTTGATTAAGTACCGGGATGACTATCGCTTCTTTCCATGACAATGGAATATATCCAGCTTCCCACATGGTATTGAAGAGGGTTAGGAGCGTTTTTAGTGCTTCTGGGTGAAGATACTTGATCATTTCGTACGTTATACGATCGCCACCTGGCGCCGAGTTGTTGCAGTACGCAAGAGATGCCTTGAGTTCAGCTAATGAAAATGGGCAGTTGTAAGCCTCCCTGATGATGATATATGGTGTTTTTTGGCGCAAGGGCCATTTGTTGGCCAAAGAGCGCCATTTCATTTTACTAAAAATATGGACAATGATTGTGTAAGCGGCTGTATAAGGGCCATAAAATTCCTCGCGATAAGGCAGGTAAGAACATACAAGTAATAAAATGATGACCATGCCGTGAAAGATGTGTGTGGTGTGAATGATGACAAAAGTTGGTGGTAATAAGACAATGGTGGATATGTATGGCATTAGCACAAGTGCCTCACTCGTTCATACCCTTGCGTCCAAGGGCCGTGAGGCAAGTGCTTTCCTGTGTAGCCACTGCAGCAAAAACCTCTCTAGAGAGGTGGTGCTACGGTATGCCCGGGTATATGATGTGAAAATTATGAATTTCCTTTAAAAACGCTAATAATGATTTGTGTTAAAAAAGTGGTTCCCTACCGACGAACATTGCAGGGTGTAAAGGTATATGTTGTCGGTAGGATAGTGGAAAGTGTTGTCTTCTTAGAGTGTCTAAATGTTTACATTGAATTAAAACGTGAAGAACTGTTAATGTCTCACCACATTTATCACACAATGGTGGATCACCACCGGATAAAAGATGTGTGTGTGTCGTGTATGTGTGCCCTATCCTGAGTCTTGTTAGTGTTACCTCTGTTAGACGTGATTTTGATACTGGTGGCCAATGGCCAAGGTGTGGCTTGATAACGTGTAGTTTGTTTTGTGTGTGTGTATCCCACTTGCTCTGCCAGTAGTCCCTGAGGTTTAGTTTGAGAGACGGCTTAAGATCAAGGGTCGGGATTGATATAGATGTAATGGCGGTGCTCTCATGGACGGATGCAGCGAGCTGATCCGCCCTCACGTTGCCTTGAATCTCACGGTGCCCTGGCACCCAGCACACTACAACATGTTGTTTGTGTGTGTAGAGTGTGCACAAAATGGAGTAAAGTGAGACAAGGACAGGGTTTTTTTGTTTTTTAAGACTGTGCAGAGCCGTTACCACACTGAGGGAGTCTGTATAAATTACTGCTTTTTGTATTTGTGATTGTTTGATGTGTTTAGCTGCCACAAGTATCGCGTAAGCTTCCGCGGTGAAGATACTTGTGCCTGGATGTAGAGGGCCAGCATCCGAAAAGGAAGGGCCAACAGCAGCGTAGGACACAGAGGAGTTAGACTTAGAGGCATCTGTAAAAAACTCAGGACGTGTGTATTTGTGTTGAAGCTCCAAGAAGTATGTTCGAATATGGACAATAGGCGCATGTTTAGTAACTTCTAAAAAAGACACATCGCAATCTATAGTCTGCCACTGCCACGGTGGCGGGTATGCTACAGGAGCCATTAAACTGTGTTCCAGTGACACTCCAGTGTCCTCAGCTAGACCCTTCAGGCGAACTGAGAAGGGCTGCCTCATTGAAGGCCTGTTTTGAAAAAGAATGGAGCTCGACAAGTCATTAATAGTAGTGTATGAGGGGTGCCTCTTGTCTGCTTTCACCTTAAGGAAATATACAAAGGACATGTAGGTTCTTTGCAGATGAAGCGACCACTCATTTGACTCAACGTAAAGGCTTTCTACGGGGCTGGTGCGAAAAGCACCCGTAGAAAGGCGGATGCCCAAATGGTGCACGGGGTCCAGCATTTTCAAGGCACTTTGAGTGGCAGACTGATAGACAACGGCCCCATAATCTAAGCGGGTACGAATAAGGCTTCTATAGAGGTTCATGAGGCATTGCCTATCACTACCCCACGTAGTACGTGACAACACTTTTATAACATTCATGGCTTTTAAACATTTTGTTTTTAAATACTTTATGTGTGGTACGAAGGTCAACTTGTTGTCCAAGATTAAGCCTAAGAATTTATGCTCGGCTTTGACGGACAGACGTTGCCCGTTCAGTCGAATGTCAGGTTCTGAGTGCATGCCTCTCTTTCGAGAGAACAAGACACACGTGCTTTTTCCTGGGTTCAGCCGGAATCCGTTTTCCTCTGCCCATTTGGAGACCTTGTTTAAACCTAACTGAACCTGTCGCTCACACATTGCTAGGTTGCATGACTTTAAGCCAAGCTGGACGTCATCGACATATGTGGAATAGAACATGTTGCGGGGGATGGACAGGTGCAAGGAATTCATTTTTATAATAAAAAGTGTACAACTAAGTACACCACCTTGCGGTACTCCCGCTTCTTGCACAAATATTTGGGAGAGAGTACTGCCCACACGGACGCGGAATTTTCGATTGGACAAGTAACTCTCGATTATGGAGAGCATTCTACCGCGCACACCCAGGTGAGACAAGTCTCTTAATATCCCAAAACGCCATGTTGTGTCGTAAGCCTTCTCGATATCGAGAAACACTGAGAGGAAGTATTGTTTGTGGACAAAAGCGTCTCGGATCTGTGCCTCATGATGATGATGATGATGTTTGATGTTTTATGGCGCAAGGGCCATTTCACGGCCAAAGAGCGCCAGTTCATCTTACTAAAAACATGGACAATGATTGTGATATGATGATGTGTGGTGTTTTATGGCGCAAGGGCCAATTGATGGCCAAAGAGCGCCATTTCAATGAGTAATAGAGATGCGGACAATGATATGTTGCGTGGCTGTATAGGGGCCTTAAAATTCCTCGCGATAATGCGGGTAAAAACATAAGTATTAAAGACATGACAGTGGCGTGATATGCATATTAAAAATGGTGACAAAGGTTTTGATAATAAAAACGTAAAAATATTTGGCACTAGCACACTTGCCTCATCAGTGCCCTTGTGTCCAAGGGCTGCGAGGCAAGTGCTTTTAAATGTAATCACAGCAGCAGCGACCTCTCTTGAGAGGTCACGCTACGCAATGCCTGGGTATAATACATGGTAAAATTTAACATCTCTTAAAAAAGCTAACAATGATTTATGGGTGAAAAGTGGTTCCCTACCGACAAACATTGCAGGGTGTAAAGGTATATGTTGTCGGTAGGGTAATGGGAAGTGTTGTCTTCTTAGAGTGTCTAACTGTTTACATTCGATTAAAACGTGAAGAACTGTTAAAGCCTCACCACATTTATCACACAATGGTGGATCACCACCGGATAAAAGATGTGTGTGTGTCGTGTATGTGTGCCCTATCCTGAGTCTTGTTAGTGTTACCTCTGTTAGACGCGATTTTGATACTGGTGGCCAATGACCAAGGTGTGGCTTGATAACGTGTAGTTTGTTTTGTGTGTGTGTATCCCACTTGCTCTGCCAGTAGTCCCTGAGTTTTCGTTTGAGAGACGGCTTAAGATCAAGGGCCGGGATTGATGTGGGTGTAATGGCGGTGCTTTCGTGGACGGATGCAGCGAGCTGATCCGCCCTCACGCTGCCTTGGATCTCACGGTGCCCTGGCACCCAGCACACTACAACACGTTGGTTGAGTGTGTAGAGTGTGCATAAAATAGAGTAAAGTGAGACGAGGACAGGGTTATTTTGTTTTTTAAGACTGCGCAGAGCCGTTACCACACTGAGGGAGTCTGTATAAATTACTGCTTTTTGTATTTGTAATTGTTTGATGTGTTTAGCTGCCACCAGTATCGCGTAAGCTTCCGCTGTGAAGATACTTGTGCGTGGGTGTAGAGGGCCAGCATCCGAGAAGGATGGGCCGACAACAGCGTAGGACACAGAGGAGTTGGACTTAGAGGCATCTGTGAAGAAGTCAGGACGTGTGTATTTGTGTTGAAGTTCCAGGAAGTATGTTCGGATATGGGCAATAGGCGCATGTTTTGTAACCTCTAGGAAAGACACATCGCAGTCTATATTCTGCCACTGCCACGGTGGCGGGTATGCTACAGGAGCCATTAAACTGTGTTCAAGTGACACTCCAGTTTCTTCAGCTAGACACTTCAGGCGAATTGAGATGGGCTGCCTCATCGAAGGCCTGTTTTGAAACAGAGTTGAGCTTGACAAATCATTAATTGTAGAGTATGAGGGGTGCTTCTTGTCTGCTTTCACCTTAAGGAAATAAACAAAGGACATGTAAGTTCTCTGCAGATGAAGCGACCACTCATTTGACTTAACATAAAGGCTTTCTACGGGGCTGGTGCGAAAAGCACCCGTAGAAAGGCGGATGCCCAAATGGTGCACGGGGTCAAGCATCTTCAAGGCACTTTGAGTGGCAGATTGATAGCCAACGGCCCCATAATCTAAGCGGGTCAGATAAGGCTTCTATAGAGGTTCATGAGGCATTGCCTATCACTACCCCACGTAGTACGTGACAACACTTTTATAACAATCATGGCTTTTAAACATTTTGTTTTTAAATACTTGATGTGCGGTACGAAGGTCAACTTGTTTTCCAAGATTAAGCCTAAGAATTTATGCTCGGCTTTGACGGACAGACGTTGCCCGTTCAGCCGAATGTCAGGTTCCGAGTGCATGCCTCTCTTTCGAGAGAACAAGACACACATGCTTTTTTGTGGGTTAAGTCGAAATCCGTTTTCGTCTGCCCATTTGGAGACCTTATTTAAACCCATCTGAATCTGCCGCTCACACATGGCCAAGTTGCATGACTTGAAGCCAAGCTGAACGTCGTCGACATATGTACAATAGAACATCATGTGGGGAATGGACAAGTGCAAAGAATTCATTTTGATGATAAAAAGTGTGCAACTAAGCACACCACCTTTTGGCACGCCTGTTTCCTGGACAAATGTTTGGGAGAGCACACTGCCTAGACGGACACGGAATGTCCGGTTTGACAGGTAACTTTCGATTATATGAAACATTCTTCCGCGCACACCAAGGTGGGACAGATCTCTTAGAATTCCAAAACGCCATGTTGTATCATAAGCCTTTTCGATATCGAGGAACACAGAGAGAAAATATTATTTATGGACGAAGGCGTCTCTGATCTGTGCCTCGATACGAACAAGGTGGTCTGTGGTGGATCAGCTTTCTCGAAACCCGCACTGAAATGGGTCGAGCAAATTGTTTGTTTCAAGGATATGTACAAGTCGGCAGTTTATCATTTTTTCGAAGACTTTGCACAAGCAGCTTGTAAGTGCAATAGGCCTATAACTTGAAGCTAAAGAAGGGTCCTTGCCCTCTTTCAAAATGGGGATAATAATAGCCTCTTTCCAGGAGGTAGGGATAGTGCCAGAAAACCAGATAGCATTGTACAAACAAAGTAAGGTTTTTCGTGTTTCGGCTGGTAGGTTTTTTAACATTTCATACACCACACGGTCAGAACCGGGGGCAGAAGTACTGCAGGAGTTTAGAGATGTTCGGAGCTCAGCTAGACTGAAAGCTTGGTTATATGCCTCGTATCTAGTGGATTTGTGTTCTAGTTTCTGCTTTTCTATTCTTCTGTATTTTTGGAAAGTGTCAGTATAGTGGGACGAGCTGGATACCTGTTCGAAGTGTGCACCGAGGAAGTTTGCCTGATCTTCCAAGGTATCACCCTGAGTGTTTACGAGTGGAAGTGTGTGTACTTGTTTTCCTGCTATCCAACCGACCGTGTTCCAGACTTTAGCCTCCTGTGTGTATGAATTAACCCCTGATAAAAACTTGTGCCAACTTTCTCTTCTGGCCTGCCGACGCGTTCTCCTGCCTCGAGATTTTATTTTCTTAAAGCTCTCAAGGTTTTCCGCCGTCGGCGAGTTCCGCAGCAACCTCCATGCCCTGTTCTGTTCCTTCCGCGCATTCTGGCACTCAGTGTTCCACCACGGGACATGTCGTTTGCCGGGCAGTCCAGACGTTTGTGGAATGCACTTGGCTGCTGCGTCAGTAAGAAAGGCCGTGAAGTACTGCACAGCTTCATCTATGCCTAATCCGCATATGTCAGTCCATTTTAAGTGAGTAAGCTTTTGAAATTGTTCCCAGTCGGCTTTGTTTACCAGCCATTTGGGAACATGTGGAGGACATTCATATATTATTGGTGTACTAAAAACTGAAGGAAAATGGTCACTTCCGTATGGATTTTTTATGACTTTCCACTGAAGCAATGGTACAAGTGAAGGAGATGCGATACTCAGGTCTATGGAAGAGTAAGTTTTGTTAGCAAGGTTATAGTATGTTGCCTCTTTCCTATTCAACAGGCAAGCACCTGATGAAATGAGGAAATGTTCAATCAGACGACCTCGTGCATCACAGCGAGAGTCACCCCACAGACCATTATGTGCGTTCAGGTCCCCAAGGACCAGATAAGATTCAGGTAGTTCATCTATTAAAGACTGGAATTGAAGTTTTTCAAGACGGTAGTGCGGAGGTATGTACAAAGAGCAGACAGTGACAAGTTTGTTTAGAATAACTGCTCGGACAGCCACCGCCTCGAGGGAAGTTTTAAGGGGTAATTGTGTGCATGCTATCCCTTGACTAACTATAACCGCTACACCACCGGATGGTGGCATGGCATCATCTCTATCCTTTCGGAAGATTACGTACTTACGTAAAAAGTTTGTGTTTGTTTGTTTTAAGTGTGTCTCTTGTACACACAGCACTCTTGGGTTGTACTCATGGAGGAGTTCTTGTAAGTCATCAAGGTTTCGAAGAAGGCCTCGGATGTTCCACTGTATTATTTCTGGCTGCATATTAAAAGAAGAGATGCTGCTGTGTGTACAGAGAGTGTCCTGTGTTAGAGTGAGCTTGTTATTTTAGGTGGCAGGATGGTTGTCCGGCCCCGTTATTGGTTTTTATTTTTTTGGCACACTCCAAGAAGGCTCGCCGCTGTTTCGGTACAAAGGATACCGTTGTATCCATTGCCTCCTCAGAGGCACTGGATGCCCGCACATGCGAGCTGGTGGTTCGCATTTTAGGCCTCGCCTGGTGAGGTGAGGCCTTGAGACCAGAGGACCCTAGAGTCTCCGGCCTCAATTTGCTTGAAGGCGGAGTAGACTGAACTACTGCCGCCTTGGGGGCAGGCGCCACAGCCGACGGCTCGCTCTGCGCTGGCCGAAGGGGTGGCGAGGGCTGGTGCGGCGTTGCCCCCTGACGCGCCGCATCAGCATATGTTGCGCCGTAAAATGGCGACACTCTTCGTCTTGCTTCTTTGAATGTGATGTTTTCTTTGACTTTAAGAGTGATTATTTCTTTTTCTTTCTTCCAGTTAGGACACGAACGCGAATACGCGGTGTGTTCCCCATCACAATTCACGCAGTGAGGCGTAGTAACACAGTTATCAGATGTGTGGCCGTGGCTAGCACATCTTGCACAAGTTTCCTGACCCCGGCAGTTCTGCGAGCCATGACCAAATCGTTGACATTTATAACACTGCTTGGATTGGGAATGTAGGGACGGACAGAGAGTTTGATGTAGCCCGTGTCTATAGATGAAGGCAGTGTGCTAGATGCAAAAGTGAGTATTAAATGTTTGGTAGGTATTTCTTTGTTGTCGCGTCTGATGACGATTCGTTTCACATCCGTGACATTTTGCTCTTTCCACCCTTCAAGCAGTTCCTGTTCAGACATTTCAAGAAGGTCTGCTTCTGATGATATATGGTGTTTTTTTGGCGCAAGTGCCATTCGATGGCCAAAGAGCGCCAGTTCATGAGACAGGAATGTGGACAATGGTTGTGATTAGCGGCTGTATAGGGGCCATAAAATTCCTCGCAGTAAGGCGGGTAAAAACATACAAGTAATAAAATCATGACCATGCCGTGAAAGGTGTGTGTGGTGTGAATAGGTGACAAAAGTTGGTGATAATGAAAAACGATGGTGGACATGTATGGCATTAGCACAAGTACCTCACACGTTAGTACCCTTGCGTGCAAGGGCCGTGAGGCAAGTGCTTTCCTGTGTAGCCACCGCAGCAAAAACCTCTCTAGAGAGGTCGTGCTACGGTATGCCCGGGTATATGATATGAAAATTATGAATTTTCTTTAAAAACGCTAATAATGATTTGTGACTAAAAAGCGGTTCCCTACCGACGAACATTGCAGGGTGTAAAGGTATATGTTGTCGGTAGTTTTGAGCACTCCCCCGTAGTTTTGAGCACAACGACAGTAACTGAGTGTCCACCACGTGTTCCCAAGTGGCTCATAAAAAGAAGGTCTGCTTCTGAAACAACTCCACGTGATGTGTTCATTGATCTATGAGGTGAAACAGATACTGGGATATTACCAAATGCTTTGAGACTGCCAAGTTTTTCATAGTGGTGTTTTTCTGGCAGCTCAATGAGAAGGTCTCCGCTAGCCATCTTTGTAACCTTGTATCCTGGGCAAAAGAGCTCAGTCAGAGATTTAGCAGCAAGAAATGGAGATATGGCTCTGGCTTGTTTTGTTGGCTTTTCGCTGTGCACTACATGAAATTTCGGAAAGCATTGTCTGGGTTGGTTGAAAAGTAATATTTCATTGGTGCGTCCCCTCTTAAGCGGAAGACGATCTAGGAGATGGGGAAATGCAGGTGTTCCCATGGTAGTGTAGTTTTTTTTCGGCAGCAATGGCGACCACCCACCATGGAGTCCAACCAGGGGACGCTGAAGCACTTAATAGTACTCGCTCTATCCTTCTGTCTCGGTACCACATACCCCTCTTACATAAGGCCTCCATATCTCCCTTGAGCTACCAATATCTGAGAAGGGATAAGGCAACTCGGAGTGTCGACAGCAAGGCCACCTATGGTGGCAACTGATGACATCAAAAGCATCGCCATAAATCATCTAAAATCCCGGTCTCTACCAACCACTTCTTCGAACAGGGGCCTCATATGTCCTACTACACTAAAAAGACTCTCGTCACTGGCATATTCGCATCCTGGAATTAAAATTATCTAGGGGTATACAGGTGTAGG
>NW_023609841.1:0-20148 GCF_013339725.1 Rhipicephalus microplus
AGTGTTTGACGATGTACGCGACGGCATTGTGACATTATTCACGTCTTGAGTGACGCATCATATTCGTCGAACCATCTTACCCTCACATGCTAATATTGGTTCACGCAAAGTTAAGCGGTTGACCACGAGAACATTTAAACTTAAGCGGCTAGATAATAAATACGCTCAAAGTCACCGAAGTTTGCTAAGAAATGCTTCGCCTTTAAAACCTGATTGTTGTCGCGATTGTTTCGCGATTTACCTGTGTCGTATGTGTCCACTTTTTCTAATTAAAGCAGCAACTTAGAGCTTTCAAAGCCATATATGCGTAAGGATGCATAGTGGCGGCCACTTCAGATTGTCGGTGGTCGCAGTGTGTGCGGTGTTTATTGCCCACGTCACCTGTTTACTATTGCTTAGCGCGCAACACGGTCAGACGCTTGGTTAAACTTCATAATCAAAGTTGTTCCGGTTATCCTTTGTAACTTTCGGACGCATTATCATATCACTTTCATAATCACACTTTCTTATGCGGCCGGATCTAGAGAAGGCGAGTAGTTCACTTACCCAACACGTTTGCGACGACCCGTATCCAGCGTTCTCGCCGTTCTGCTTCGTAAAATTTGCAGAAATCACCAAAACTGAAGTCTTTTGCCTCCATGGCGATTCGCAGTACAACAGTAGTGTTGACTGGGGTAAGGTTTGTGGAGTGTGGAGCCGTTGCGTCTGCTCTTGTTCTCGCCGTCGTTCATGCAAGTTAACCCGCAACCACTTTACGATGATTCAGTGATGCGTACAACTAGCGGTTAGGAGTTTGTAGCTCTTTTTCTAAGTGTTAATACTCAAATACATCTAATATTTAGCTGAATATTTCTTTCGCACGCTGTAGTTACACCTGGTTGCGCAGCAAACTGTGCACGGGGGTCGGGCTTTGCTCTACTCAAAACTGCATCGACAGGTGGCACCGCGTGCCCGCAATACCCTAGAGTGTGACGGCACGTTTTGTGCGACGGCGTTACTGTAATCTTGCCGCTGGAAGTAAATTGTGGGGTTTCAGGAGAGTTAAAAATGGCGCGAGTGTGTTGCACACGCCGCGATTGTGTTGCAACCATCGCCATGCGAGTGCGATGGTTTGGCAATGGCTCTGTGACTCAAGCGAGCATGCCACTGTGTACAACCAAGAAGCTGATGGGTGCGCCGTGTTCACGGCCAGGAACACAAACGGTAGGTAATACATTTGTTGTCTCTGTTTGCGCGTCCTTATTGTCATTCGAGCTGCAGTAGGTAGCGTTTTGTACTTTGCGTTGCGTGAAGAGAGCAACAAAAAGCAAAAAGAGTCGGTAAGCTAAAGTAAGGGTCGGCGATGCGTGTTTTAAAAGCCCTGTGGGTATGTGGAAACCGGGCTGGCGGGTTACTATGGGTACGTGTAGATGTGGTGTTAGCCGAAATTTCATGCAGTTCAATAATGCTCTTTGAAGTTGCGACTCGATGAAACTTCAATGTGCTACGTATTTTTCACATTTATTGAAGCAGAATGGAACAAAATGGGGTAGATGCTATATATTGTAAAGGCATTGCGAGTATGCCACAACTATTAATAATGAAAAACTTGCAGTCTTAGTGTCAACGTGGCTGGAAAACAACTTAGGCTTATGCAATTATTTTTGAAGGTAAAAAAGTGCATTCATTTTTTAGGCCCTCGTTTCAATTCTGATGTTTTTTTTTTGAGAAAGCCACAGCCTAATATTTCTTGGGCTTCGTCTACTTCCTCTGCCATAATTTTTTCTGGATCTCCCATAGTGCCTGAAAAAGACTATAAGGACAATTCATCATTTGGTATAGGGCTCTGTTTTGGTATGATGGGAACATTGTGGTTCTAGTCATGATTTCACGATATACAACACTGCTGCTTACAGTTACGTCTACGATGATACTAATTCAATTATTTAATAAATAAACTAATTTACATTACAGTACGTGCCCTAAGAGCAAAAAAACAGGCCCAACATTGGTTGGGTGTTTGACAAGAGTACTTACAATCAATGAAGGAGTTCATTAACAAATAAATAAATACATATTATAACAATACATGCCTCCAAAATTTGGAATTGTAGCTCAGAATCGTAGCAGTCTAGTAGCAAAGCTGAAGAGTTTAAAAAACAAAATATTACTTGAAAAACAGAGTAAAAGTTGTCACTGTGTGTAAAAAAGAACACAGTGATAGCACTGTATTTTACAAACTTCAGATTACCGTAAAAATGGCTGTTGCAGTCAATTTTGACTGAAAGCACCATGTTCGGCTGCTGCCGCACAGGTCCCGGGTTCAAATCCTGGTTCCGGCGGCTGCATTTCCGATGGAAGCGGAATTGTTGAAGGCCCATGTGCTCAGATTTGGGTGCACGTTAAGGAACCCCAGGTGGTCGAAATTTCCGGAGCCCTCCACTACGACG
Organism: Rhipicephalus microplus; assembly: GCF_013339725.1. Taxonomy (NCBI): domain Eukaryota; kingdom Metazoa; phylum Arthropoda; class Arachnida; order Ixodida; family Ixodidae; genus Rhipicephalus; species Rhipicephalus microplus. The sequence continues at coordinate 2,430 of NW_023609841.1, forward strand.
TCTATCATAATCATATGGTGGTTTTGGGACGTTAAACCACATATATCAATCAACACGACATGCGGCATTTAGCGCTGATGGGTTACCCGAACAAAACTGCGTCTCCTTCTTTTCAGGATAGAGGTACGCCGAACTCGCTGAGACGCGCATGCGTCAATGCAACGCAGCGTGACGCGACGAAATGACCGCCGGTGAGTACGCGCACCGCGTCGCGTCAAATTGTATTGGCGCATTGACGTTGGCATATAGCCGAGTTCTCACATGACACGCATCTCATGATTATCATTTTTGAACCAGTCACATAGCTTCGTCATTCATTGACGTAACGTAATACGAAATGTTGCATATCTGAAGCTAGGGAAACGGCCGCGAGCGCATCATGAATGTGGCTTGTAGTCATGTTGGTAAATGAAACGCATGTAGTCATTATCACGTTTGGATGCGTCATTTATCTATGGCGTCCGTTCGCATCGCTTCATACCAAGTTTTGTACATGTGAAGCTAGCGAAACGGCCACGAGCGCACCAAGAGTGTAGCATGTAGTCTTGTTGTTACATGACACGCATCAGACATTTATCGTATTGGCACCAGTATCATACCTTCGACATCCATTCACGTCCCGCAATACCAAATTTGGTATAAGTGAAGCTAGCAAAACAGCAACCGGTGCACCATGAGCGTGGCATATAGTCATTTTGTTACATGGCGCGCATCTCATGATTCTCATTTTTGCACCAATCACATGCCTTCGTGATCCATTCACGTAACGTAATGCTAAATTTGGTCTACGTGACGCTAGCGAAACGGCCGCGAGTGCATTATGACCGTTGCACGTAGAAATATTGTTGCATGACATGCAGTTGATGATTTCCATGTTAGGATCTTTCGCTTGTGTCCGCCATGCCACCATAGCCTACCACACCAGTTTTGCAACATGCCAATTAAACGAAACTACCACAAGAGCTGCAAGACCATCAAATACAAATCATGACATTCATGACACACACTTCATACTTTTCATGCTAAGGTTAGTCAAATACGTTCTTCATAGAGTCATGTTATGCCATAGAGAAATTGATATCGATACCATAAGTGAAACGCTCAGGAGAACTAAAAGTCATAGATAGATAGGTAGATAGATAGATAGATAGATAGAAGATAGATAGATAGATAGATAGATAGATAGATAGATAGATAGATAGATAGATAGATAGATACGCTTAATATCACCGAAGTGTGCTAAACCATGCTTCGCACTTAAAAAGGAGTGTCTAGCCTCGATACCTACTGGCATTGAGTACAAAACTGATCCGTACTGGCATTGATCGCGAGCAAAAATGATCGTGGGACACTGAGTTCAAGGTGCGGTGTGAAACAAGCTTGACAGCATGCGTGAGTTTTAGGCACAGCCGCTTCGATGGCGCCAAGCTGTAGGCGGTAGCCACAATTGACATATAAATAAAAAAATGGCAGATTCAACGTACAGGGGGAATTAATGATATGCAAAGCACGAACATGAAAGATTGATATCCCAGTCGAAAAATCTACCAGCCCGTGTCTGGTGCGTTATTCACGTTCCCACCAGAGCGGGTATTCAGACATGGGTTCTGGCGTTTACGGCCCGCCTTGTGTATACGAGCGGTTTCTGGCGTATATGACTGGTCTGGCGTGTACGACCGGTTTCTAGAGTATACGGCCGCTTTTCCATTGTTTCCCGCACTGGTGTGTTTTCGGTATGTGGAAACCGGGCTGGCGTGTTTTAGCATCATGTGTACCTGTAAATGTGGTCTTAGCTGTAATTTTATGCAGTTCAGCACTACTTTTTGATGTTGCGTCTAGATGAAACTTCAATGTGCTGCGTATTTTCTACAATTATTGATGCAGAATCGAATAAAATGGGCTAGATTCTTTCTTTATATTGAAGAGATAATGCGAGTATGCCACAATTAGTATCAATATAAAACATGCAGTTTTAGTTTCAACGTGGCTGGAAGGGAACTTAGGCTGAAACGATTTTTCCTGAAAGTAAAAAGTGCATTCAATCTTTAGGCCCTCACCTCAGTTCTAATGGTTCTGGAGAGGACCACAGCTTAATATTTTTTAGGCTTCCTCTACTTCCTCTGCCGTCTTTCCTCTGGAACTCCCATAGTGCCTGAAAAAGACTATAATGACAATTTATGAATTGTTATAGGGCTCCGTTTTCATATGACGGGTACAATGTGGTCCTAGCCATGATTTCACAATATTCCCGATAGACGTAAAGGCTGCTTGCACTTACGTCTACAATTTTACTAATTTATTTATTTCTTAAAATTTATTCATTTACATGACAATTCATGGCCTAAGAGCACAAGAATGGGCATGACATTGGTTGTGTGGTTGACAAAAGTACTTATATTTATTGAATGAGTTCATTAACAAATAAATAAATAGATAATATAACAATAGATGCCTCCACAAATTGAAATTGCACCTCAGAATCGTAGCAGTCTACTAACAAAGCTGAAGAGTTTTGAAAACAAAATATTACATGTCAGAGTAAAAACTGCCACTGTGTGTAAAAAAGAACACAGTAATATCACTGTATACTACAAACGTGAGATTACCGCAGAAAGTGATGTTGCAGTCAATCTTGTCTAGAAGCATCATGTCTTTAAAACAACAATAAATTGTGACTGCACCCATGCTCTGCTTAGTGCAGTGTGACTGTTTTATGAACACACTGCATTCGATATGTCTTTCTGCGAATTTGTTCCCACTCTTTTAAAAGGCACAGCCTCCCTCACTCACCTCTCCGTGCATCTAATTTGTGAGGAGCGGAGCTTTCTGGCCATCTTCCAGCTCAAACCGCTTCGTCTTGGTCCCGGTAAAGCTACTTTTAGCTAATACCTCCGACGACCAGATTGCAACAGCAGCGCTTTTATTAAAATGGGAGTCCTTCTGGACTCCCATCAGTTGCTCATTGGTGCCCTTATGGAGCAACACGCCGTTTGCCCGATGAACCTGCAGGTGGATGTTGAAACAAAAATAATACAACAATAACAACAAAATAATACAACAAAATAATACAAACGAAAATAATTACCAGTAGAGTTTCACAAGCTAGAAACTGTACGTGTACAGAGACATTTACAAAGTACAAGCTGGAAAATAACATCAACACTACTGTATGTCACTATAGTCATCTTTCTCAGCAGAACTTAGCCACAGGACACTTCTCCCAACAACCTCTTAGAAAGAAGTTGAGAAATACAGTAGACTCCCTTCAAAACGAACTCGAAGGGATTATGATCATTTGTGCGTCTTATCAGGAATTGGTCGCATCAGAAGTGCTCCCCAAAAACAATTGTTACCATACGAAGTGCACTCTAATATGTTGCTTGAAAACACTGAATGAAGTATACTTATAATGGAGTGGAAAGAAACAAGAAAAGGCATTTATTTGGCTTATCTTGATAAAAACTCGGCTCTCGAGTGGAGTCTACGGACTAACCAATATAGCATTCGATTTCTTGTTTCATAATAAATATGCACATGAAAAAATGTCACCTCCTTTTAACAACAGAACTGAACAAAACATTCCTAAAACCAGAGAGCAATGCCCTTATACACAGGAATCGGCAATCAGCACCTGGACGTTCATAAAACTTGGCCATAAACGATGTGAAATTCTCCACAGCGATAGGCTATGCAGTGCGTACAACAAGCCTTATGCACCCACTATCTCACATGTCCATCACTGATTGATGAATAATCCGCCACATAGGTGGCAGCAGTTTCAGCAGGCATGCCCGGGGAGGCAGTGACCACAGCGACAGGTGCTGCTGAAGCTGTTGGCATCTCAGGCAAATCAGGCACCACAGGCTGTTCAGGCACCACAGGCACCGCCGCAGGATTCATGAACCTGTTCCTGGGGCATAATCAATGGGTGCTTAACAATAGGATTAAGGTTCCGCTTGTATACAGGGAAATATCGGTACAAAAAACTTCAGGGGGCCGCGGCGATTCGTTATTTTGAAAGGTTGTTATAGTGAAAGGCCGAAATTAACCCATAAATACATTTTTTTCATCGACCAAAACGACTTACCTTTACAACGGTGGGCCCCAGAACTTTCTTGTCACTAGAAAAAAACAAAGGCACATTTGGACACCAAAAATGCAGGTTACCTGAAGAAGTCTGTTAATTATTTACGCATGCAGCACCAACTGTAAAAGCAGTGAAGCTAACCAGAAGATGCTTCGAAGCCCCTCACATTCAAAATTGCAGCAAACTATCGCCCCCTCTTCTGTGTCAGTGGGCCCGACCTGGGCACATTCTGGGCTCTTACTATGTGAGAATATGAGCGCCGCAGAGTCTACCAGCTCGAAGTCACCGAGTCGCAGTTCGCTTCCTTGAGAGGGCAAGTGGCGACTGATCCTGGCACTTCATTACTTTGTTCTTATCTTTCAGGATCATGGCAATTGTAAGAAGCACCACTCCAACTTCTTTGGCCACAACAACCTACGTTTTGCCTTCCAGTTGCCAAAGAATATTCACTTTCTGGTTTTGCAAAAACTGAGAAGAACTTCGCAAGTAGAGATGAACTCAATGTAGTAGCACTGCAGCGCGAAGGCCGACTTGCTTTGTGTACGCGATAAAAAAGCACGGAAAAGAGATGAACACGACTGACAAGGCCTCCTAGAGCCCACGTAAAAGACAAACCTGAAGCATCGCAGCTGTCATCGCCTCCTTCGAAGAAAAAGTTCAAAAAAATTCCTCATGTTTTGTTTTCGCTCCCTTGCTTTCTCAGGGTTTTCGTGCCCTTGCTTCTTGCTCCGACACTCCCACTCCGCCCTCCGCCTCTCTCACCTATGCCCTCTTATGTTACCCTCGCCTCTGCGCATGTGAACCTGCAGCGTCATCGTCTCAACAAAGAGAAAGAAAGTCGTCCTTCTGTTTCTTTTTGCTCTTCACTGTCGCACATCTACAGAGAAGCAAGACACCTGTTCACTGTATCCCCTGCTTGCATATGCGCTACAGTGGTCGCGAAGAGTTTCAGAACACGATTTCATAGTACTGAGGCGTTATTAATACAACGCAGAACTATGTTACCACTTATTATTTTGAATAGTTGGGTACTCTGAACTATGTAGTAGTGAAATAAGTTTACATTAAAACAACTAGCAGTCGGCACACAATTTTTTCAAAGTTAGTTAATCTGGAAAGTTTATTATTGTGGTGTTCGTTCTATCAAGATTTCACTGTAGTATACTACTACACTTACTATGACTATTAATGCTACCGAATAAGGAAAATATTATTATTTCGGAGCATCTGCATTTGCTACAAGCAAACCACAACCATCCCCCTGGCATGCCAATACTTAAGAGCAATAACATGCCATAGCTGCTCAACGTTCTAACTATTGCTCACCGTTGTTCAAATGAGCGACAGTGAAGGTGGCACTGGAGGCTAAGCAGCTGTGCACGAAATGAAGTTTTGCTGTGCACGAAATGAACGCCTCAGTAACACGCACTCATGTTCTCGAATCCGTTGCGACCGCCAGAGCGGTATGCAAGCAAACGGATGCTATGCTTCTCAGAAAACGTGTGACTGTGTGGAAAAAAAAAGGAAAGGACGACTTTCTTTCTTGTCATATACTTCTTCTATTGACACATACATTCTTGTCTTTCTTTTTGCTGAAACGCTGACGTTGCACGTTTACAAGCACAGAGACGAGAGGCCAAGAGAACACAGGAGGGCAAGGTCAGAGAAGCATAGTGGGAGTTGCTGAGCAAGAAGCATGGGCGCAGAAAACCTGACACAGCGAGGAAGTAGAAACGAAATACGAGAATGCTGTTTTTTATCTCTTGCTTTTCTTCGAAAGAAGTGATGACAGCCACGACGCTTCGGGTTTTTCTTATTTTTGTCACTCTACAAGTGCTCTAGACTTTCAGGTCAATCGCGTTTATATATTCTTTATTATTTTGTTTTGCGTCCACAAAGCAAGCTGGCGTTCCCACAGCGGTTTTCCTACAATGAGTTCATCTCTACTTGCGACGAAGAAGCCAAAGCAATTCTCGCTAAGCGAGAAAGTCGATATTCTTCAGCAACTCAAAGGCTGAAATTATGCTGTTCTGGCCAAAGAACTTGGAGTGGCGCGTTTTGCAATTGCCATGATCTTTAAAGATAAGAACAAAGTAATGAAGATCCAGAATTAGCTGCAACTTGCCCCCTCAATGAAAGGACTGCAGGTCGGTGACTTCCAGCCGATTGACTCTGCGGTGCTCACATGCTTTAAAGTCCAGAACATGCCCGTGTCGGGCCCACTGATTCAGGAGAAAGCCGACAACCATACGGATGTGGATGAGCTGGTGGCCTTGGCACTGCATGCAAAGTTTGTGCTGCACACGTAAAAAAAAATCACAGACTTCTTTGTGTAAACGTTGTAAAGTAGTCGTTTTGGTTGGTGGAAAATAAGTATTAATGTGTAATTTCAGGCTTTCACTCTAATAATGATCTTTCAAAATCACGAACAATTTGCCGTGACTCCCTGAAGTTCAGTGTACCGAGATTTCACTGTATATATATGTATATATATATATATATATATATATATATATATATATATATATGTGTGTGTGTGTGTGTGTGTGTGTGTGTGTGTGTGTGTGTGTGTGTGTGACGCTATGTTGAATGGGTGACGTGGCCTGGCTCATACGCTATGTTTATTCTAAAAGCACTTCTTCCTTCTCGGCTTCTACTACAAGTCACTGCCTTCCTACGTCACAGGATTCCCCCTTCCCCCGAAAGATTGAGCGCGTTACAATCAACAAAACAACAAAAAAGCATAAAGTGAAGAATGTCAAAATGCACAGTACTTCAATTTCATAAGGTAGTTTTTTAACCGCGGAAAAGCTTCACAACAGAGGTCAGCAGTCCGGTCAAATATAGGGTAGCTCTGGTGAACGAGGATAGCCATTGCGCCCGGGATCGAATAACCCCGCCCGGCACATCCGCACTGATGATGACATGACTTGAGGTCTTGTGAAAAACGAACAAGGCTTGAAATCTGTGTAGCGTTGGATTGACGGATGTCTTTGGCATCGGATCTAGCGCCGTGTGATGCATGGTTCTTTGGTTTCTTGTTGCTGATTTGTTTTTCTCCCGGGCTGAGCCTCAGAGAGTTTTGTTAATAAGGACAAAGCCGTTCGGTTTCCAAGAAACACACAAAAAGTTTAATTGAAAAGAAAAAAGGCAAAGATTCCTCACAAAACAAAACACTTAATAAACAGTTGACTGGACATGACGAAACACATCTGTAAACACCCAACAAAAACGTTCAAAGTCAGTAACTAAACCTAACGTTCGAAAGGGGCTGAGTGATGGGAGTAGCGCAAGATATCTGTTCGGTCTCACCCACACGCTGAATTCCGCCGACGATGAGCAAACCGGAACGCGGTGATTCCGGCTTCAGGACGCGGGCAGGACGGGGATGAGGGAACGCTGGCTGCTGACGACGCGTCGAGAAACCAGGCCGGAACGTGGTGGCTCTGGCTTTAGGAGTGTGGACCCGTCTGTGACGAGAGAACGCAGGCTGGTGGTGACGCGTCAGAGAACCAGGGTCGACCTAGTCAAGCAGCTGGGCGCACAGCTCGGGCCCGGAGCCCGACGGCTGTAGCTCGCCTGCCGGAACCAAAGTCCGCAGGCCCTGGAAAGGAGTTCAGGACCGGATGGCCACGGTCCTTTGGAGCGGGAACACGACGGCAGGAGGCCCCGGCCGGTTGAAGACCTGCAGGCTCGGGTCCTACGCCCGACGGCCCATCTTCAGCGCCCGGTCCGGTGACGACCTTCCGCTTGTCCCGTCTTCTTCGAACTCCCCTTGCTCTGGTCTGCTCAGGCTCCTGCTTCAGCTCTGGCCCACTTGTCTCGTTCTCATTGGAGATACTGCTGTCTCGTGGTGTCAAGCCATTGGGCCTTGAAATCTCCGTGTTCGCTGCCCATTGGATGTTTTACCTTTTGTTTACTTCACGTCCTGCCAGCATCCTCGTGCTCGACGCTCTTTAACGTCGTCATTCTTGTTTAAGCAGCCCCGCACGTGCACTCTGGTATTTTTCTCCTTTTGTTTTTTTTTTTTTTCCGTGACGCGCACTTTCGAAGGCGCGCACTTTGAACGCGCACCACACATCACATACGCCCCCTTTCATTCAAGTTTTTTTTTTTTTTAAGATCGGCTTCTACTACAAGTCACTGCCTTCCTACGTCACAGGATTCCCCCTTCCCCCGAAAGATTGAGCGCGTTACAATCAACAAAACAACAAAAAAGCATAAAGTGAAGAATGTCAAAATGCACAGTACTTCAATTTCATAAGGTAGTTTTTTAACTCGCACAAAAGCTTCACAGCCGAGGGCAGCAGTCCGGTCAAATATAGGGTAGCTCTGGTGAACGAGGATAGCCATTGCGCCCGGGATCGAATAACCCCGCCCGGCACATCCGCACTGATGATGACATGACTTGAGGTCTTGTGAAAAACGAACAAGGCTTGAAATCTGTGTAGCGTTGGATTGACGGATGTCTTTGGCATCGGATCTAGCGCCGTGTGATGCATGGTTCTTTGGTTTCTTGTTGCTGATTTGTTTTTCTCCCGGGCTGAGCCTCAGAGAGTTTTGTTAATAAGGACAAAGCCGTTCGGTTTCCAAGAAACACACAAAAAGTTTAATTGAAAAGAAAAAAGCAAAGATTCCTCACAAAACAACACTTAATAAACAGTTGGACTGGACATGACGAAACACATCTGTAAACACCCAACAAAACGTTCAAAGTCAGTAACTAAACCTAACGTTCGAACGGGGCTGAGTGAGGGAGTAGCGCAAGAATTGTTCGGTCTCACCCACACGCTGAATTCCGCCGACGATGAGCAAACCGGATACTCGGTGATTCCAGGCTTCAGGACGCGGGCAGGACGGGGATGAGGGAACGCTGGCTGCTGACGACGCGTCGAAGAACCAGGCCGGAACGTGGTGGCTCTGGCTTAGGAGTGTGGGACCAGTCGGTGACGAGAGACGCCGGCTGGTGGTGACGCGTCAGAGAACCAGGGTCGACTAGTCAAGAGCTGGGCGCACAGCTCGGGCCCGGAGCCCGACGGCTGTAGCTCGCCTGCCGGAACCAAAGTCCGCAGGCCCTGGAAAGGAGTTCAGGACGGTATGGCCACGGTCCTTTGGAGCGGGAACACGACGGCAGGAGGGCCCCGGCGGTGAAGACCTGCAGGCTCGGGTCCTACGCCCGACGGCCCATCTTCAGCGCCCGGTCCGGTGACGACCTTCCGCTTGTCCCGTCTTCTTCGAACTCCCCTGCTCTGGTCTGCCATGGCTCCTGCTTCAGCTCTGGCCCACTGTCTCGTTCTCATTGGAGATACTGCTGTCCGTGGTGTCAAGCCATTGGGCCTTGAAATCTCCGTGTTCGTGCCCATTGGATGTTTTACCTTTTGTTACTTCACGTCCTGCCACGCATCCTCGTGCTCGACGCTCTTTAACGTCGTCATTCTTGTTAAGCAGCCCCGCACGTGCACTCTGGTATTTCTCCTTTTGTTTTTTTTTTTTTTTCCGTGACGCGCACTTTTCGAAGGCGCGCACTTTGAACGCGCACCACACATCACATACGCCCCCCTTTCATTCAAGTTTTTTTTTTAGAAAAAAAACTGCCGATGAGTGCGCGTTCTGCACTACGTCACAATTACACCACATATTTGCACCACGCAGTTCAACACATCACACCGATGGCACCACACTGCTTCTTCGTTGACATGTCTCACGTCGAAACACCGAGTCCACAGAACGTAACATTCAACCAACAACAATAAGAAAAGTTTTTTTTTTTTTCGAGAAGAAAAAAAAAACTGCCGTTGAGTGCACGTTTCGCACTGCACCACAATTTACCCACATATGTCCGCCACACAGTTCACTGCATTGCCCAAAGGTCCACATTCACTAACCTCAAAATACGCAAGAAGTGAGAAAAAGTATGGACACATCTAGCGGATTGTGAAAATCCCCAAATTAGTAGTACACCACCCCTTTTTTTTTTTTTTTTTTTTTATCATATATACCCTATCATCTCAAAAACTATACATCATGTTAATGTTACATTGCATGTAACTTCTTCAAATATTTACAAGCAACATCCTTCCATGGTCCGCAAGCAAGATCCAAAAGAAACCAGCGGGAAATCGAATTTGACGCTTAAGTTATAGCGTCCCGTACAAGACGTTTAACTGCTCTAACCATTTGACAAGAGTAAGGAATCGGAAGCCAGTGGAAGAATTCTCGACCGTAAGCTCGTATGAACCTAAAGCTGTGTATCACCAGGTTCCAACCTCGAAATCACAAGCATACACGCTGGAATGTCTGTATGCCAGTCGGAGGCGTTGCCTCCAGGCGCACCAGTACAACCACGCCTGAATCATTTCATCCTTCCCACGAACGCCTTGCTTGAGCTCGTGAGCCGCTAATCGTTGAGACATCTTAACAGAAGCGACCTCTTCAACCGAAGATGCCAAAGAGCACCAGTCGGCGTCCTTCCTCGTACAATAACCTGCTGGACCATTACTGCCTTCTGGTTCACTTTCCATCCCTTCAGCTTTCTGTATTGCTTGTTCATCAATACTTTCAACCCTTCTGCCTGGGTCATCGTGATTACCCTCATTGTCACATATAGCTGACCTACATCGCAACTCTACTCTCTGTTCTTCAACAAGTGCTTTTGCATTTTGCTCCAATATTCTTCTAAAAGCATCATCTACAATTTCCCGAGAACACAAGCCATCTCTCTGTATGGGCAAGTTATAATCATGGTGAAAAACCATGTCCGTAGCGTCTGTTGCTATCTCCAGTGGCCCAAAACAATAGGTAGCTGCTACATCAGAGCTTTCATTATGGCATTCGCCGGCATTACCTAGGAGACCTTTTATTGCTCCTTCAGCGGAGCTATTCAGAGGCAATCCTACCTCTGAATAAAGTGCGCTTGACCTCTCACAGGTTTCAAAATACCCTTTACTCTGAATGGAACGTTCTTGTTCCATGCTCACGAAGCATTCCTGCGCTTCAATAAGCTTATCGAGTCTCCTAGTCTTTTGACTGTTTACCTCCCTGTCGTACTCTTTCAGAGTTTCTTTCTCTAGCGAAAGGTCATGACGAGGTACAGGGTCAGTCTCACGTAAATTCAAATCGCTCCCGATGTAACTGCTTTCAGAGCACACCTCATCCACTGGTTGACTACTCTGGCTCTCAGACCACGTATATTCAGCGTTTTCCCTCTCAAGCCACTGCTGCAAATCCTCATATTCTAGTTCCAACAGTCTCTTCTTTTCGCGCATCTCTATCTCGAGCAGCCTTTCTTTTCACGCATTTCTAGCTCAAGCTGCTCCTTCTTAGCGCGTGTCTCTCGCTCGAGCTTCTCTCTCCTAGCCCGTGTTTCTCGCTCGAACTCCTCTCTCTTAGCGTGTGTTTGCAATGCAATCTGCTGCTTTTTAGCGTCACATATCGCAGCCCGTTCCTCTTGCGCTTGCGCCATTTGCTTGTCGTACCACTCCTTGAACTCCGCTCCCTTGAGACTTATACTCTCCGCCAGATCTAATAATTCCGAAGTGCTTTTCATGGCTTTCATCGCGTCGAAAAATCTACATGAAAAACAAACGACTTTGTCCTGTCGCGGACGCCAATTTGTGATGCATGGTTTCTTTGGTTTCTTGTTGCTGATTTGTTTTTCTCCCGGGCTGAGCCTCAGAGAGTTTTGTTAATAAGGACAAAGCCGTTCGGTTTCCAAGAAACACACAAAAAGTTTAATTGAAAAGAAAAAAGGCAAAGATTCCTCACAAAACAAAACACTTAATAAACAGTTGACTGGACATGACGAAACACATCTGTAAACACCCAACAAAAACGTTCAAAGTCAGTAACTAAACCTAACGTTCGAAGGGGCTGAGTGATGGGAGTAGCGCAAGATATCTGTTCGGTCTCACCCACACGCTGAATTCCGCCGACGATGAGCAAACCGGAACGCGGTGATTCCGGCTTCAGGACGCGGGCAGGACGGGGATGAGGGAACGCTGGCTGCTGACGACGCGTCGAGAAACCAGGCCGGAACGTGGTGGCTCTGGCTTTAGGAGTGTGGACCCGTCTGTGACGAGAGAACGCAGGCTGGTGGTGACGCGTCAGAGAACCAGGGTCCGACCTAGTCAAGCAGCTGGGCGCACAGCTCGGGCCCGGAGCCGACGGCTGTAGCTCGCCTGCCGGAACCAAAGTCCGCAGGCCCTGGAAAGGAGTCAGGACCGGATGGCCCCGGTCCTTTGGAGCGGGAACACGACGGCAGGAGGCCCCGGCCGGTTGAAGACCTGCAGGCTCGGGTCCTACGCCCGACGGCCCATCTTCAGCGCCCGGTCCGGTGACGACCTTCCGCTTGTCCCGTCTTCTTCGAACTCCCCTTGCTCTGGTCTGCTCAGGCTCCTGCTTCAGCTCTGGCCCACTTGTCTCGTTCTCATTGGAGATACTGCTGTCTCGTGGTGTCAAGCCATTGGGCCTTGAAATCTCCGTGTTCGCTGCCCATTGGATGTTTTACCTTTTGTTTACTTCACGTCCTGCCACGCATCCTCGTGCTCGACGCTCTTTAACGTCGTCATTCTGTTTAAGCAGCCCCGCACGTGCACTCTGGTATTTCTCCTTTGTTTTTTTTTTTTCCGTGACGCGCACTTTTCGAAGGCGCGCACTTTGAACGCGCACCACACATCACACGCCGTCGTGGCAACAGACGCTTTGCTTCTAGTCGGCGTGCGTGACAACCAAGGCTTATGGGATGATGTCTTTTTTTTCTGTTGTATACGTGGTAGCTTCAGGTCTCTTTCGTAACTTTCTGTGGCGTTCTCTCAGTTTGTGGGATTGGAGACACGGCCTTGACGAGGTACAGGGTCAGTCTCACGTAAATTCAAATCGCTCCCGATGTAACTGCTTTCAGAGCACACCTCATCCACTGGTTGACTACTCTGGCTCTCAGACCACGTATATTCAGCGTTTTCCCTCTCAAGCCACTGCTGCAAATCCTCATATTCTAGTTCCAACAGTCTCTTCTTTTCGCGCATCTCTATCTCGAGCAGCCTTTTCTTTTCACGCATTTCTAGCTCAAGCTGCTCCTTCTTAGCGCGTGTCTCTCGCTCGAGCTTCTCTCTCCTAGCCCGTGTTTCTCGCTCGAACTCCTCTCTCTTAGCGTGTGTTTGCAATGCAATCTGCTGCTTTTTAGCGTCACATATCGCAGCCCGTTCCTCTTGCGCTTGCGCCATTTGCTTGTCGTACCACTCCTTGAACTCCGCTCCCTTGAGACTTATACTCTCCGCCAGATCTAATAATTCCGAAGTGCTTTTCATGGCTTTCATCGCGTCGAAAAATCTACATGAAAAACAAACGACTTTGTCCTGTCGCGGACGCCAATTTGTGATGCATGGTTCTTTGGTTTCTTGTTGCTGATTTGTTTTTCTCCCGGGCTGAGCCTCAGAGAGTTTTGTTAATAAGGACAAAGCCGTTCGGTTTCCAAGAAACACACAAAAAGTTTAATTGAAAAGAAAAAAGGCAAAGATTCCTCACAAAACAAAACACTTAATAAACAGTTGACTGGACATGACGAAACACATCTGTAAACACCCAACAAAAACGTTCAAAGTCAGTAACTAAACCTAACGTTCGAAAGGGGCTGAGTGATGGGAGTAGCGCAAGATATCTGTTCGGTCTCACCCACACGCTGAATTCCGCCGACGATGAGCAAACCGGAACGCGGTGATTCCGGCTTCAGGACGCGGGCAGGACGGGGATGAGGGAACGCTGGCTGCTGACGACGCGTCGAGAAACCAGGCCGGAACGTGGTGGCTCTGGCTTTAGGAGTGTGGACCCGTCTGTGACGAGAGAACGCAGGCTGGTGGTGACGCGTCAGAGAACCAGGGTCGACCTAGTCAAGCAGCTGGGCGCACAGCTCGGGCCCGGAGCCCGACGGCTGTAGCTCGCCTGCCGGAACCAAAGTCCGCAGGCCCTGGAAAGGAGTTCAGGACCGGATGGCCACGGTCCTTTGGAGCGGGAACACGACGGCAGGAGGCCCCGGCCGGTTGAAGACCTGCAGGCTCGGGTCCTACGCCCGACGGCCCATCTTCAGCGCCCGGTCCGGTGACGACCTTCCGCTTGTCCCGTCTTCTTCGAACTCCCCTTGCTCTGGTCTGCTCAGGCTCCTGCTTCAGCTCTGGCCCACTTGTCTCGTTCTCATTGGAGATACTGCTGTCTCGTGGTGTCAAGCCATTGGGCCTTGAAATCTCCGTGTTCGCTGCCCATTGGATGTTTTACCTTTTGTTTACTTCACGTCCTGCCACGCATCCTCGTGCTCGACGCTCTTTAACGTCGTCATTCTTGTTAAGCAGCCCCGCACGTGCACTCTGGTATTTCTCCTTTTGTTTTTTTTTTTTTCCGTGACGCGCACTTTTCGAAGGCGCGCACTTTGAACGCGCACCACACATCACACGCCGTCGTGGCAACAGACGCTTTGCTTCTAGTCGGCGTGCGTGACAACCAAGGCTTATGGGATGATGTCTTTTTTTTCTGTTGTATACGTGGTAGCTTCAGGTCTCTTTCGTAACTTTCTGTGGCGTTCTCTCAGTTTGTGGGATTGGAGACACGGCCTTGAGAACTGGTACAGAAAATTTTGTCGACGTTGCTTTCTGTGACGATGGCTTAGGCACTGACTTTGTCTTTGCTCATTTAATTGCTGTTGTCTCTGATTACCTTTAAGCCACAAGTGTACACGTGAGAAGGTTTCACTTGATTGTTGCTCTTGTTCGAGTAGTTGTGGTTCCTGGAGTTCACGGAGTTGCCTTTGTTGAAATTGCTCGTTTTGTTGCGAAAGTTCGTCAGATGGGCATCTTTCAGGAACATGAGTCTGCTTTTCTTTGCTTGGTGATGCAATCAGTAGATAGCCGGTGGTCGATACTGTACTGCTGGGCTTGTCTTGCGATGAAACCATCGTAACAGACTGATGAGAAAGCTCCCAAGATGGTTGTGAGTCATCACTGATTGCAAATGCTTCTGTCAGTTGACAATGCGCCGGCGTTGGTGGATTCGAAATTCCTGCAGTGCTTTGACTCACATGTGTTATCACTTGATGATGAGAGCACAACATACATGGCTTCGAGTGGTTCTGGTGGCGTAGGTTTTTCTTTTTGCAGCGTGGTTAGGATGAGAATGTCTGCCGAACAACCTTTGTTCGGAACGTCAGGGTAAGGGCTGGCATTGTGAGGATTCACCAGCTCGTCACGCGAACATTCCGTCGCATGTTCGAAACCGTCTGGGCCTTGTATGACATGAAGCATCAAGGGGTTCGGGTGGTTCAATAAAATGTCAAGGGTTGTGGTGCAATTAACACGTTGAAATGCCGATTTCATTGCTCTTGGGAAAGCCGACTTTAGGTTTAGTCTTTTGGCGAAATGGTCTAGATTCCTTTCGGTATACGAAGGCTTTACAATGTCTGTTGCGACGTGCAAGTTACCAGTCCGTGTCCGAATGCGTGACATTTTTTCGGAAGAGTCATATGATGGTGCAATGGTGGTATATTTTTTCTGAGGTCTCGTTTGGAAAATAGGCTTTTGTGGAAAGACTTCGCGTAACTGTGATGGGTAAGTTGATAAGCTTTCGGCTGATGAAGTAGGAACAGGTCTTCATAGTATTCTTTATAACGGGTGAACATTTTTTCTTTATTCTTTTTCTAAGACTCAGCGTTCTCGAAGATGTGGATGAGGTAAAATTTGAATGTCTCACCTGAGATGTAGTCAGTGAAGTTGATGATCATCTCCCGTTCCGACTAAGATGCAGCGGTAGCGTGGAGTTCGAACAGGTCTAACCAGTCTTGTACGGGTCCATCGTTCACTGCTCCGGTGTACTTGGGGATAGGAAGCTCAGTAGATGCTTCTGACATGATGCTGGTCGATGCGTTATGCTAAGCGCTTGTACGGTAGTCCATGTATGCTCAGGGTGTCATGCGGAGGACTGATAGATGATGAGCGACTGATGAAGAGGCAGGCAGGCCTCGATCCTGTCGACTCGTGTGACGCTATGATGAATGGGTGACGTGGCCTGGCTCATACGCTATGTTTATTCTAAAAGCACTTCTTCCTTCTCGGCTTCTACTACAAGTCACTGCCTTCCTACGTCATATATATATATATATATATATATATATATATATATATATATATATATATATATATATATATATATATATGACACGGGGAGCAGTGTGGATATATATAAATGACACGGGGAAACAAAAGATCCGGGCAGTCTTAAACACGCATGGTCCCATTCATTATTATCATTTAGGAAAATCATTGAAAAACGGGTGCAATACGAAAAACACGTGGAACAACTAACCAAATATCTATCTTAGGAAATCGCACTTAAGGGCCTCCGCCTAGCCTGCAACCCCTCAATGTCTACACTAAGTGAAGCAGAAAGGGGTAAGTGGGAAAAATAATACTAGAAGCGTCCTTGCAACTGACTCGGGGTCATTGCGGACCATAGTGAGCGTAAGGCCGCCGAATACAGTGTCACGGAGGCCACGCGGAAATTGGTATCTAATCTCGAAGAGCATGAGGCAAGAGAACTGGAAAGATATGAACTAAAAAAGAGAGGCGAAATTTCCGTTGTAAACGACAGAAAATTCAATCGGGACTGCAGAAGCTCCACTGCTCTGCAGCAGGAAATTAGGAAAGAGGCCGTACAAGAACGCCAAGGACCAATCGTACCACAACCTAACTTTGAGGAGAAAAATGGGAACTTGAAACTACAGTGCAATCCTAATCAAAACACCCTTACTCTCGAATATGACGCTGACACTCCCGTGCCACGTGATAGCTAAGAGCAGCCAAAAACTTATGAGAAAAATGTCCTAAATCTGTCCAACACAACGCTTACACCCGCTCAGCTCCAACTTATGTCGAGAGGCTTAACCTTTTGTCCATCATCCGGTAGATTCAACGAATTTGAACTGTACCAAGACCTCGATAATTTTGCGCGTAATGACGCTCCGCCTCCGTGAAAACTTTCGTGATCGCAAGGACTGTACGGATGATCATAGATTAATAGGTGGTGACAAATCTTGGTGTCCAGGTGAGCGGAGGGGCAAACACCTCGATATGTATATATACGCAGTTCAAAAAGATATGTATCATCTGAGCCTACGAAAAAATCGGCCATCTCGAAACAACATATCAAAGTCAGAACGAAGGACACTCGGTGAACTACGAAAAAACACTGAAGTTACCATCAAACCGGTTGATAAAGGGGGCTGCATAGTAATTCAAAACACGTCGGAATACTTAAAGAAAGGGGAACGACAACTATCAGACACAAAATTCTACAAAGAACTTCCAATGAACCCGAATCCCGAATTTGAAGAGGAGATAAAAGTCCCCCTAAATAATTTCCGCCGGGATGAGAAAATTACCAGCAAAGTGTTAAAAGCAATGTTACCAGCCCATTCTGTTTCCGGTCGATTCTATTTGCTCCCCAGAATACACAAGGCAGGCAATCCGGACGTCCGATTGTATCCAGTAACAGCACATCAACAGAAAATATATCAGAATTCATCAATTCCTTAATGAAAAACATCCCCACAAATTTTCCCTATTACCTAAAGGACACAAATCACTTCATCTGCGA
>NW_023609843.1:0-16379 GCF_013339725.1 Rhipicephalus microplus
GTGCTTTGTGTTAGAAAGGTCCTGTAACGCTTCAAAACATCAGTGCTGACAGCATAACTCAGTGGCACTCGCCAGAACTACTGATAGCGGAAATGATGACGGAATGAGCCGGCCTGTGATTGAATAAATATAACGTTAAGTGTAATCGCGGCATTGCATCAAAATAGGAATTACAATAGGATTTCTTTTTTCTTTAGCATGGTTTTCACTTAACACGGAAGAGAATAAAACTCTCCGACTTTTTCAGCAAGACAAACACAAAGCTGGTCAAGGTGTGCGTAAGTACACCACTATCTTATTTTAGTTCACGATAAACACCACACTGCTAAAGGAAACGCGCCTGGGACTTACCAGACGCCATTGTATAAAAACTATAAGGAAAAAAATGCGGGAGCATCAATATATAGACAGCATCGCAAAAAGAAAGACCAGTAAAGCTACAAAACAGTACTGAAGCGTTCGCTACTCACTCAAAGCAGTAACGGTTTTGTCTTTTTATTGTAAACTGTGCACCTGTATACAAAAGATTCTCAGCTAGTTCTTTTTGAAGGATCAACGACACAACTGATGGAAATGCGTCGACATTCATTGCTGCTAAATGAGTTGTCTGAGCAGAAACCTAACACCGCCTACACCAGAATCAAGAGGTTAACGGCACTGAAGTCGAAGGAATTCACCGTGGCCGACAGGACTCGGAAGGTCGGGCCACCGATTGTCAGGCTAAACAGCTGCGCTCTGAATACGCATTAAGCTCTTTCAAAATTTTTCGTGATATTTTTTTTTCGTAGCGGCCTTTCTATTTAGGTCCGAGAAACTTTCGTTAGTTGTGGACAAAATTTGATGATGATGATGATGATCCTTGTTATTCTGACGCACACCCACAAAGTGGCATCAGCCACGAACCGGGCGACAGGATCTTTAAGTTTATTGTCGTGGCATGCTCTCTGCGACCTGTTCGTCTTCTTCACACTGCTTTTATCCCAGAACGCGTGCGCCCATTAGATTGGCGTTTGGTTGAATAATTCTGGTCAGTTAGCGAATGAGCACGGACAGAGCGAAAAAGTAAGAAGCACAGACAGAAAGAACGAGGAGGAGAAATTTAACAGAAAATACTAGCAATACACGAAGCAAAGCAGAAAGACGTCTAAAGCGACAGACAAAAAAAGACAGAATAAAAAAATTCACAGCATATCCACGAGGTGAATGATGATGAGTGGGCGAAGCTCCTGTGGGAAAATCATCGGTAAAACCCTGACTGTTCAGTGAAAGTTCACCCACTACATCATGAAGAAAGACGTGAGAAACACTGTGTGTGTATATATGTACGGCAGGGTCCTCGCGCCGTTGCCGTGACGCTTGGGCCTCTCGTTCTCGAACGCTGGGACCTTGGTGGCGGCGTCGTGCAGCCAGACACACTTCGGCCTCCCGCTCTCGTACGGCAGGATCTTGGCAGCGGCGTTGCGCAGCTTAGCGGAGTGCTTCTGCCTCGCGGTCTCGCACATTGGGATTCTGTCTGCGAGCACGCGCTGCCGCCGCCTTGCGCGCTCGCTGCTCTGCGGCCTTATCCATCAGGCAACTCCGAGCGCGCGCCAACAGCGAACGGATTTTATTACAACGCTCCCCACCCTCTAGTAAACAACCGAAGAACAAAACTAGAGGTAGCCACGCCATCTAGTAAAGAATGCAAGAACTAAACTAGAGGTGGCTACATACATACGCCGAGGATGGGCAGACCCACGCCTTAAGGAGCTTCGCCCCTATGTCACGGGTCCCGTAATTCGGGAGGCTATCGCCGGGCTAATTCCAAGGGCCGAAGTATCGGCCCCCCGAACCGCACCACGAAAGCGTGGACAATTTAGAAGTGGTCCTTTTTGGCGCGCCAGCGGACGCCGGCTGTGGCCCAAAGAACAAGTCAGAGCCGAGAGTTGATAAACAAACAAAATTATATTCTCAATAATGGCAGATTGAAAACAATACACAAGAATGCACACTCCACAATAGTTGCATACAATATCTTCCCAATCAAACAACGTACTACACAGTACAATCAGCCACACTCGAAACAACGGACACAAACAACAATACGCACTACAATGCAGTCGCAAGCATTGAACAACCAAGACACTTATAGACTAAAGAGATAGAAAACCTATTCGGTCCAAAGTTCTTGGAACAGAAGTCTGGATGATACTCTTCCGAGAATCACTCACTCAAAGTCCAGCGTTGTTGTCGTTCCGCTGCCCCTGAAGTTTCTCTTCCAGGAAACCTTGCGTCTTCAGTTGGCCTCTCTCCAAGCTTCCAACTTCTTCGCCGGAAACACGTCGGCTTCACACACGCAGCTGTTGCCACGCGTCTTCGCTCGATAGCGGTAGACACTGTTATGCCAGCGAGTCCTCGTCAAACGTCCGTGCCTCTGAAAAAGGCAATCTGGGTCAAGGCCAGCCCGCAGTCCGCCTGACGCGAACATCTCAACGGCGTGAACACGCGCGGCGCCTCTCTGGCCCACGTGCATTGAGTCAGCGGCGCACGTGACAGCGAGCCGGCGTCCTCGTGTCTGGTGGTCTGACGCATGGCGCGGCGACCCCATTGGAGGAGTCTGCCCTGACGACCAGCGGCGCTTCTGAATGGACATTTTGGTTGGACCCGGTGTAAATAAAAGAAGCCCTGCGGCGCGTCGCGATCGGCGGTCCTACGAGAGAGGAGTCCCCATGTCGGAGAGCCGACATGTGTGTGAGTCGGCGGTCTTAGGCGAAAAGTCGACCTATGTATTAGAGAGGAGAGCTCGGCTCTTCGAGTCTCTGTCGGCCCCAGTGCCGAATTTGTAATGCCTCTGTGTATATGCTGTACATAAACCTTGTTTAACTCACCGTCGTCTCGTCCGCTCGTCTTATCAGCTCTGCGCAGAAGCAGTCGCGAGCTGATAAACATACGCTACCAAACGGCTGGGGACCTTCCCGGCGGAGTTGAAAGCAGTGGCGCCTTCGGGGCCGTGTTGGCGTCGCCGTCTTTCGCAACAGTGGTGGCTTCGGCGGGATCGGTCCGTCTTTCGCAACAGTGATGGCTTCGGTGGGATCGGTCCGGCTTTCGCAACAGTGGTGGCAGCGGTGGGATAGGCCCGTCCGTCGTTCGCAACAGTGGTGGCAGCGGTGGGATCGGCCGGCGTCAGCGACATCGATGCGGTGAGTCCCTGATGTTTTCCCCTCAGTTCACCAGACTACTCTAGCTCAGGTTGTAGTAGTTTAGAGAAGGGCTGTGTGAAGCATTAGAGTGAGCTTTGATCGTTTCAAGCAAAGTCGAAGTGCTTTGAAACAAAAGTTAATGCGGAGGGGGTAAACACGGGAAAGTGAAAAGTTGCTTGCGCGTCTTGCTAGTTGACTTATAGTGGGTACGGCAAGTAAATTGTTAACAGGGGCAAACAGCAAGAGGCTAGTGTGAACGATGGAGAACCTTAAAGTGAAGGAACTCATCGAAATTTGTGAGGAACTCGGCATTACTTTGGGCCGTGCGAAACGAAAGCAAGCGATCCTTGAGATCATGAAGGATGAGGGAGTGTCGGCTGAGGAAGTCGATGAGGCCTGGGTGGATATTAAAGCACGCCGCGAAGAGGCTGAAAGGCGCGAAGCTCGCGAACGTGAAGAAGCTGAAAGGCGCGAAGCTCGCGAACGTGAAGAAGCTGAAAGGCGCGAACGTCGCGAGGAGGCCGAGAGACAGGAGCGTCTCGAGTTGAAACGACTAGAATTGGCAATCCTACAGTGTTCGCAGGCGCCTAGCGTAGCTTCTCCAACAGTTCAGGTCAGCGGTTTTAGAATTCGGGACCAACTGCCACCGTTCGTAGTAGGCGAGGACATGGCGAAGTATCTCGTCCAGTTTGAACACGTCTGTGAGCGAAACGCTTTGGAGCGGCCTCTTTGGGCGCGGAACCTGCTAGCTCTTCTTCTCGGCGAAGTGTCCGACGCGATAACTTGCTTGTCGAGGGAAGCGTTTGAGAGCTATGACGAGGTTAAAGAAGTGCTCTTGAGACGTTATAAGTTGTCACCCGAGGCTTTCAGGCAAAGGTTCCGGTATGCTGAAAAGGGGAATGAGTCACACGTTGACTTCGCGTTTCGTCTTAAAGCCGATTTGATTGAATGGCTCAAGGGCGAAGGTGTTTATGACGACCGCGATAAAGTGGTGGAATGCGTTGCATTGGAGCAATTCTACCGCTGCATCGAGGAGGATGTCAAACTTTGGCTGCAGGACAGACTTGGGGACGTACAGTTAAACAAGGCAGCTGAGTTAGCTGAGGAGTATTATACTCGCCGAAAGTTGCATAGCAGGGCAGCGCGCGTTGAAAAGGATGGAAGGAAAGAGGGCTTTTCAAGGAAACCTGATCAACGGAAACCTGATCAACGGAGGGCACTTGCTTGTGTCGTGTGTTGTCTGTTGTCGATCCGTTCTTGGCAAGTTGCAGAACCATCGACAAGTGCTGGAACCGAAGATGGTCAGAAGAGACGAGTGAAGCTGGTCGAGAAGTTGTGGCGACAAGCCAGTGGAGCTGGGATCCGTCGTCAAAAATGGGACGTGTTCCCGGAACAGTCTGGAGCTGTATTCTCCCCATGGCCCTGGAGGCGAACCTGGAGGGACCTGGCGAACGAGCGCATCTGACATCGGAGCCCCGTGGAAGCAGCTCGTCTTTCCGGTGCATTATCTGGCGGCGGGGGTGGTGTTATGCCAGCGAGTCCTCGTCAAACGTCCGTGCCTCTGAAAAAGGCAATCTGGGTCAAGGCCAGCCCGCAGTCCGCCTGACGCGAACATCTCAACGGCGTGAACACGCGCGGCGCCTCTCTGGCCCACGTGCATTGAGTCAGCGGCGCACGTGACAGCGAGCCGGCGTCCTCGTGTCTGGTGGTCTGACGCATGGCGCGGCGACCCCATTGGAGGAATCTGCCCTGACGACCAGCGGCGCTTCTGATTGGACATTTTGGTTGGACCCGGTGTAAATAAAAGAAGCCCTGCGGCGCATCGCGATCGGCGGTCCTACGAGAGAGGAGTCCCCATGTCGGAGAGCCGACATGTGTGTGAGTCGGCGGTCTTAGGCGAAAAGTCGACCTATGTATTAGAGAGGAGAGCTCGGCTCTTCGAGTCTCTGTCGGCCCCAGTGCCGAATTTGTAATGCCTCTGTGTATATGCTGTACATAAACCTTATTTAACTCACCGTCGTCTCGTCCGCTCGTCTTATCAGCTCTGCGCAGAAGCAGTCGCGAGCTGATAAACATGCGCTACCAAACGGCTGGGGACCTTCCCGGCGGAGTTGAAAGCAGTGGCGCCTTCGGGGCCGTGTTGGCGTCGCCGTCTTTCGCAACAGTGGTGGCTTCGGCGGGATCGGTCCGTCTTTCGCAACAGTGATGGCTTCGGTGGGATCGGTCCGGCTTTCGCAACAGTGGTGGCAGCGGTGGGATAGGCCCGTCCATCGTTCGCAACAGTGGTGGCAGCGGTGGGATCGGCCGGCGTCAGCGACATCGATGCGGTGAGTGCCTGATGTTTTCCCCTCAGTTCACCAGACTACTCTAGCTCAGGTTGTAGTAGTTTAGAGAAGGGCTGTGTGAAGCATTAGAGTGAGCTTTGATCGTTTCAAGCAAAGTCGAAGTGCTTTGAAACCAAAGTTAATGCGGAGGGGTAAACACGGGAAAGTGAAAAGTTGCTTGCGCGTCTTGCTAGTTGACTTATAGTGG
Source organism: Rhipicephalus microplus (assembly GCF_013339725.1). Lineage (NCBI taxonomy): Eukaryota > Metazoa > Arthropoda > Arachnida > Ixodida > Ixodidae > Rhipicephalus > Rhipicephalus microplus. The sequence continues at coordinate 5,712 of NW_023609843.1, forward strand.
GTACGGCAAGTAAATTGTTAACAGGGGCAAACAGCAAGAGGCTAGTGTGAACGATGGAGAACCTTAAAGTGAAGGAACTCATCGAAATTTGTGAGGAACTCGGCATTACTTTGGGCCGTGCGAAACGAAAGCAAGCGATCCTTGAGATCATGAAGGATGAGGGAGTGTCGGCTGAGGAAGTCGATGAGGCCTGGGTGGATATTAAAGCACGCCGCGAAGAGGCTGAAAGGCGCGAAGCTCGCGAAGAAGCTGAAAGGCGCGAAGCTCGCGAAGAAGCTGAAAGGCGCGAAGCTCGCGAACGTGAAGAAGCTGAAAGGCGCGAAGCTCGCGAACGTGAAGAAGCTGAAAGGCGCGAACGTCGCGAGGAGGCCGAGAGACAGGAGCGTCTCGAGTTGAAACGACTAGAATTGGCAATCCTACAGTGTTCGCAGGCGCCTAGCGTAGCTTCTCCAACAGTTCAGGTCAGCGGTTTTAGAATTCGGGACCAACTGCCACCGTTCGTAGTAGGCGAGGACATGGCGAAGTATCTCGTCCAGTTTGAACACGTCTGTGAGCGAAACGCTTTGGAGCGGCCTCTTTGGGCGCGGAACCTGCTAGCTCTTCTTCCCGGCGAAGTGTCCGACGCGATAACTTGCTTGTCGAGGGAAGCGTTTGAGAGCTATGACGAGGTTAAAGAAGTGCTCTTGAGACGTTATAAGTTGTCACCCGAGGCTTTCAGGCAAAGGTTCCGGTATGCTGAAAAGGGGAATGAGTCACACGTTGACTTCGCGTTTCGTCTTAAAGCCGATTTGATTGAATGGCTCAAGGGCGAAGGTGTTTATGACGACCGCGATAAAGTGGTGGAATGCGTTGCATTGGAGCAATTCTACCGCTGCATCGAGGAGGATGTCAAACTTTGGCTGCAGGACAGACTTGGGGACGTACAGTTAAACAAGGCAGCTGAGTTAGCTGAGGAGTATTGTACTCGCCGAAAGTTGCATAGCAGGGCAGCGCGCGTTGAAAAGGATGAAAGGAAAGAGGGCTTTTCAAGGAAACCTGATCAACGGAAACCTGATCAACGGAGGGCACTTGCTTGTGTCGTGTGTTGTCTGTTGTCGATCCGTTCTTGGCAAGTTGCAGAACCATCGACAAGTGCTGGAACCGAAGATGGTCAGAAGAGACGAGTGAAGCTGGTCGACAAGTTGTGGCGACAAGCCAGTGGAGCTGGGATCCGTCGTCAAAAATAGGACGTGTTCCCGGAACAGTCTGGAGCTGTATTCTCCCCATGGCCCTGGAGGCGAACCTGGAGGGACCTGGCGAACGAGCGCATCTGACATCGGAGCCCCGTGGAAGCAGCTCGTCTTTCCGGTGCATTATCTGGCGGCGGGGGTGCTGTTATGCCAGCGAGTCCTCGTCAAACGTCCGTGCCTCTGAAAAAGGCAATCTGGGTCAAGGCCAGCCCACAGTCCGCCTGACGCGAACATCTCAACGGCGTGAACACGCGCGGCGCCTCTCTGGCCCACGTGCATTGAGTCAGCGGCGCACGTGACAGCGAGCCGGCGTCCTCGTGTCTGGTGGTCTGACGCATGGCGTGGCGACCCCATTGGAGGAATCTGCCCTGACGACCAGCGGCGCTTCTGATTGGACATTTTGGTTGGACCCGGTGTAAATAAAAGAAGCCCTGCGGCGCGTCGCGATCGGCGGTCCTACGAGAGAGGAGTCCCCATGTCGGAGAGCCGACATGTGTGTGAGTCGGCGGTCTTAGGCGAAAAGTCGACCTATGTATTAGAGAGGAGAGCTCGGCTCTTCGAGTCTCTGTCGGCCCCAGTGCCGAATTTGTAATGTCTCTGTGTATATGCTGTACATAAACCTTGTTTAACTCACCGTCGTCTCGTCCGCTCGTCTTATCAGCTCTGCGCAGAAGCAGTCGCGAGCTGATAAACATACGCTACCAAACGGCTGGGGACCTTCCCGGCGGAGTTGAAAGCAGTGGCGCCTTCGGGGCCGTGTTGGCGTCGCCGTCTTTCGCAACAGTGGTGGCTTCGGCGGGATCGGTCCGTCTTTCGCAACAGTGATGGCTTCGGTGGGATCGGTCCGGCTTTCGCATTAGTGGTGGCAGCGGTGGGATAGGCCCGTCCGTCGTTCGCAACAGTGGTGGCAGCGGTGGGATCGGCCGGCGTCAGCGACATCGATGCGGTGAGTGCCTGATGTTTTCCCCTCAGTTCACCAGACTACTCTAGCTCAGGTTGTAGTAGTTTAGAGAAGGGCTGTGTGAAGCATTAGAGTGAGCTTTGATCGTTTCAAGCAAAGTCGAAGTGCTTTGAAACCAAAGTTAATGCGGAGGGGGTAAACACGGGAAAGTGAAAAGTTGCTTGCGCGTCTTGCTAGTTGACTTATAGTGGGTACGGCAAGTAAATTGTTAACAGGGGCAAACAGCAAGAGGCTAGTGTGAACGATGGAGAACCTTAAAGCGAAGGAACTCATCGAAATTTGTGAGGAACTCGGCATTACTTTGGGCCGTGCGAAACGAAAGCAAGCGATCCTTGAGATCATGAAGGATGAGGGAGTGTCGGCTGAGGAAGTCGATGAGGCCTGGGTGGATATTAAAGCACGCCGCGAAGAGGCTGAAAGGCGCGAAGCTCGCGAAGAAGCTGAAAGGCGCGAAGCTCGCGAAGAAGCTGAAAGGCTCGAAGCTCGCGAACGTGAAGAAGCTGAAAGGCGCGAAGCTCGCGAACGTGAAGAAGCTGAAAGGCGCGAACGTCGCGAGGAGGCCGAGAGACAGGAGCGTCTCGAGTTGAAACGACTAGAATTGGCAATCCTACAGTGTTCGCAGGCGCCTAGCGTAGCTTCTCCAACAGTTCAGGTCAGCGGTTTTAGAATTCGGGACCAACTGCCACCGTTCGTAGTAGGCGAGGACATGGCGAAGTATCTCGTCCAGTTTGAACACGTCTGTGAGCGAAACGCTTTGGAGCGGCCTCTTTGGGCGCGGAACCTGCTAGCTCTTCTTCCCGGCGAAGTGTCCGACGCGATAACTTGCTTGTCGAGGGAAGCGTTTGAGAGCTATGACGAGGTTAAAGAAGTGCTCTTGAGACGTTATAAGTTGTCACCCGAGGCTTTCAGGCAAAGGTTCCGGTATGCTGAAAAGGGGAATGAGTCACACGTTGACTTCGCGTTTCGTCTTAAAGCCGATTTGATTGAATGGCTCAAGGGCGAAGGTGTTTATGACGACCGCGATAAAGTGGTGGAATGCGTTGCATTGGAGCAATTCTACCGCTGCATCGAGGAGGATGTCAAACTTTGGCTGCAGGACAGACTTGGGGACGTACAGTTAAACAAGGCAGCTGAGTTAGCTGAGGAGTATTATACTCGCCGAAAGTTGCATAGCAGGGCAGCGCGCGTTGAAAAGGATGAAAGGAAAGAGGGCTTTTCAAGGAAACCTGATCAACGGAAACCCGCTCCGCACCGTAATTTCAAGAAGGACCCGTCTCTTACGAAGGACAGTGTAGGGGAAGGGCAAACAGAAGCGGAGAAATCGAGTGAGGTTTTTACCACACAGGCATTAGAACCGGAAAACAAACGGAAGCCGCTCATCTGCTACAACTGCAAAAAGGAAGGGCGCATCGCGAGAAACTATCCGGAAAAGTTTGCTTTCGCAACGATCCGAGAATCAGAAAAAAACATTCGGTTGTTGGAGCCGTATCTTCAAGAAATTAGGGTGAATGAGAAAACGCGCCGAGCACTTAGAGACTCAGCGGCAACCATGGACGTTGTCTATCCTTCATTGGTGTCTCCGGATGACTTCACAGGAGAATGCGCGTGGATCAGGCAAGTCGCCGAGGAGCAGAGTGTTCGCTTACCAATCGCCACGGTTGTCATTGAAGGCCCGTTCGGTAAGCTTCGCACCGAAGCGGCTGTGTCTGCCGCGCTGAACGATCGTTTTCCTTATCTTTTCTCCAACAACTCGGAGCAGCTCCTCAAAGAGCAGGGCAAATCGTTCTTCCCCAACTTTGCGTGCATGGCCCTCACGCGATCGCAAGCGCGAAAGCTTTCGCGGAAACTGGACCTGGTTCCATGCGGTGAACTCTCAGGTGACCTTGTCGGCGGGTCGACGGAACCCCAGAAAAAAAAGTTTCCGCATGAGTCATGTGAGCAGTCACGCAAGCGGCCCGTCGCCGACCCGACCGGCGCGGTTTCCGGAGAAAGGGGAGACGACATGGCGCCATTGAGTCAGAGCGGGAGGGCTGCAACGCTCTCGCCTGTAGCGGAAAGTTGGAGCGAGCTGCCGAGAGTTGATCGAGAGACGCTCATTCGAGAGCAGCGTGAGGATCTCTCGATTGAAGCGCTAGTGGAAAGCCAAATTGAAGCGCTAGTGGAAAGCCAGAAAAACGCGGCAAAAGTGCTGTCGAAGGAGCACTACGAGGAATCGGTGAAGAAGCGTGCTTTTGAAGTTGATAATCAGGTAATGCTGCTGCAGCCGTTCAAAAGGAACCAGCTTGAGGTTGATTGGGAAGGGCCCGCCACAGTATTATCGAAGCCTTGCGATACAAATTATGAAGTGAAATTAGGAAGGCGGCCGGACAAAATTTACAACTTGATGAAACCATACGTTCAACATCAAGTGGTCGTAAATCTGTTGTTGAATGCTTCAAAGGAAGAGGAAGCAGAAATTTTGAGTTCTAGTGAGGTAATTGAAGGGGGATCGAAAGTAATCCGGGAGCAGATAAACCTTGAGCCTACCTTAAGTGAAGGAGGACCTGAGAAAGAGGACCTGAGAAAGATTGGTTCCGAGTTTGAAGACGTGTTTTCGGACCGACCCGGAAACACGAGGGTGATCGAACACGATATCGAGCTAAGCGGTGAGGAGTCAATCCGTAGCAAGCCGTATCGTTGTTCCCCTGTGCAACGTCGAAAGTGTGAGCCGCTCTTGGTGCCGCATAGGTATCGTCGCCTAAAAGTGGCCGGTTACTGAGGTGGAGCACGTTGCTCCACAGCGCAACTTTGACGTTCGCTAAAAAGAAAAAAAAAGGGGAAGCTAAACGCTAATGGAGGTGCATTGAGCAGTGCGTTCTAGCTAGTACCTTCTCAACCTTTCGGTTTCTCGCTGGCGATTCGGGGCAAAATTTTGACCTCATCACGACCTGGGCTGAGCGCTCTCGTTCAGAGTGATCTCAAGGGGCTAACTTTATGTGGTATTCTAATCCGTTACGTTGTTGTACGTGGGAAAAAAATTGAGTTGTCATTTTAAAGGTCTTTTGTCCCACATGTGCCTCTTGATGTAGAGGGAACAAAATTCCGATAGACACGTAGATAGGTATATGTTGTACTATACTTTGTCTGGTGTTCTGTTGGGTGACCGAGGGCACTTGCTTGTGTCGTGTGTTGTCTGTTGTCGATCCGTTCTTGGCAAGTTGCAGAACCATCGACAAGTGCTGGAACCGAAGATGGTCAGAAGAGACGAGTGAAGCTGGTCGACAAGTTGTGGCGATAAGCCAGTGGAGCTGGGATCCGTCGTCAAAAATGGGACGTGTTCCCGGAACAGTCTGGAGCTGTATTCTCCCCATGGCCCTGGAGGCGAACCTGGAGGGACCTGGCGAACGAGCGCACCTGACATCGGAGCCCCGTGGAAGCAGCTCGTCTTTCCGGTGCATTATCTGGCGGCGGGGGTGCTGTTATGCCAGCGAGTCCTCGTCAAACGTCCGTGCCTCTGAAAAAGGCAATCTGGGTCAAGGCCAGCCCGCAGTCCGCCTGACACGGCGTGAACACGCGCGGCGCCTCTCTGGCCCACGTGCATTGAGTCAGCGGCGCACGTGACAGCGAGCCGGCGTCCTCGTGTCTGGTGGTCTGACGCATGGCGCGGCGACCCCATTGGAGGAATCTGCCCTGACGACCAGCGGCGCTTCTGATTGGACATTTTGGTTGGACCCGGTGTAATTAAAAGAAGCCCTGCGGCGCGTCGCGATCGGCGGTCCTACGAGAGAGGAGTCCCCATGTCGGAGAGCCGACATGTGTGTGAGTCGGCGGTCTTAGGCGAAAAGTCGACCTATGTATTAGAGAGGAGAGCTCGGCTCTTCGAGTCTCTGTCGGCCCCAGTGCCGAATTTGTAATGCCTCTGTGTATATGCTGTACATAAACCTTGTTTAACTCACCGTCGTCTCGTCCGCTCGTCTTATCAGCTCTGCGCAGAAGCAGTCGCGAGCTGATAAACATACGCTACCAAACGGCTGGTGACCTTCCCGGCGGAGTTGAAAGCAGTGGCGCCTTCGGGGCCGTGTTGGCGTCGCCGTCTTTCGCAACAGTGGTGGCTTCGGCGGGATCGGTCCGTCTTTCGCAACAGTGATGGCTTCGGTGGGATCGGTCCGGCTTTCGCAACAGTGGTGGCAGCGGTGGGATAGGCCCGTCCGTCGTTCGCAACAACACACGCTCTTGCCTGTAGCTCGAGCCTTCACCCCTCAGGTGGAAATCCTCTTCTTCTTCTCCTGCTTTGTCGCTACGGACAACACCTTCGCCGACTACTCGGCGGAATTCCTACGCGCTCTGGCGCTAACTTCCGTCTTCTCCTGCTCTCTCATCTCGGCTGCTCGATTAAATACCTTCCGCGCGAGATTCCAGAAGGTTCTCGTCATTTCGTCGGCGCGATGCGCAGCGGAGGCTGGGGGAAGGCGCGAGACTGTACGAGGGCCGTCCCCGACAGATGACTCAACCCAGCATAACACGCCCCTTTCCTTCGAGAAATTTCCAGTGCTTGCTCGGCCGCCGATGTGGGGTGAGGAGGTTTGTAGGCGAAGCCACGCTTCTGAGAGGAGAGGCTCGCGCGCCCGGGGAGCCTTTAGATGTTTGTTTTCTTTTTCTTTCTTTTTCGTTGACCTCGTGGCGTCACTCTGGCGGTTCGTCACGAGAATTTGGCGGCGCGCTCTTTTTGAGCGCTCGTTCTGTGATACCCTAGAAACAGAGAAAAAGACAGGAATATAAAGCGAAACCAAAAGAGAAAAAAAGAGAAAAAGAAAGCGAGAGCAACAGCTTGTAACATCTAGATGAAAGAAATAAAGGCAAAAAAAGCGAGAATGGCAAAGGGAGAAAATGGGCAGAGAGAGAAAGTAGAAGTAAACTCAGCGAAAGAAAATAATAAAAAGGCAGAGGACTGAAGGTCGAGGGCTTGATGCTGGCCATGGCAGTCGAGTTAGATGGAGGTGGAATGAAGATACTAATGTGCTGTTGTGATGCTAGTGCACGTAAAGGACACCAGGTGTTAAAAATTTTCGTAGTTCTTCCCTAGGGCGTTCCTCGTTAGGATATTGTGGTTTCAGAAGGTGAAACGCTTGATACTATAAAAAATAAAGAAAAAGAACAAGAAGGAAAAAAAACAAGGCCGGCCACTCTGCTGTGCGCATCGTTATGCCTAGGCATCCCTAGTGCAAAGAAAGCTTCCTTAACTTTTTGGCGGGAAACCGCCTGCGACTCTACCACTACTATAAGACTGTTTCCATGAGCCCTGCACGCAAGCCACTGATCCACTGCTTATTTGCGATTTAGCAACGTAAGACCGCGGTAAATAGCCGAGCCTCCTCGGGCTTCACCTGGCGTCTGATTCACGTGATAGCTTTTCAGATCGAAGTGCTAGCGCCGCTACAGTTTGCAGCACCTTTCACGCTCTCGGTAGTACAGCATGCTTCCTAAACCCTACTCCCAGATGATTCCTGCTGCGCCATTGCTAATGATAAACGCAATTGTCTGACACTGCGGAATTTTTAGAAAATGCCTTCGGCTAATAAATGGATCTCTGACATCACGGGTTGACCAAGCGCTTGTTTCAAGACGGGCGAGCTGAAGTCCTAATCTGTCAATAGAACTTACCTTGGCGCTAACCATCATTACACAGTGAATCTAACTATCACTGCCACGATCACAATGAAAACACGTTTGACGCTGTGTTGGATTGATAAATATTCAAAATGGTGAAAGTGTCCCGATGTATGTTCGGAAATTTAAAGTGATAAAAAAAGATATCTACATATACCGAGAAACACTCGACAGTTTAGCAGTAAGCAAGACTCTACACTATATGAACTTGAAGAAAAGCGTGTTTTATGAGGCGTTCCCCAACGTGGTGCTGTTGCAAAAAGCCACAATTTTCACACGAGGTCAACCAACGCGAAAATATTTATAATGTTGAAATAGAATCATATGTAGCACCATCACTGTTTATATTTGTTCCTAAAGATTTCAAGCCTTAATATTTTTAACGTTGTTTAATTAAAAAAAATGTTTGTTTATGGTACAGTAATTAGTTGAATCATTGCCACCACCCGGAAAAAAGCATTGACCAATTATGTATGAAAAACGAAGAAATGTAAATGCGAATTTCCGCCTTCGATCCGTATTTGTTTCTTGTGAGCTGGAGAGAAAGAAAAAAAATTAATTTCCCAAAATGAGCCGGAATGAACCTAATGTATACGTGAAATATACTTCAAAACTAAGATAACAGAAAGAAACGAAGTTGCAGGCTCACAAGGGATACCGTAATATGAGTGGTAGATATGGCAATGATGGACACAATTGAGTAGATAAAATATACATATAGTTCCTAATATTACAAGTGCGTCACCATGGTACACTTCTTTTCGGGGTTCATAACTGCGTTATCAGAACAGCCGAAATCCTTGGAAAAGTCTGTGCTATGCATAAGCGGCGTGTTGAAGAGAGTGTGTCCCTTTGCCTCACAGAGCACAAGGAAGCACAAGGCCGCGAACGGCACCTGTTCCCCGGTGAAAATCTGGATGCGACCTACAAGCTTTTTGAAGTCATCTTCCTCGCGCATCTTCGAGTACAGTTTTTGAATTACCGGCTCGGCTGCGACGGCATCCGGCAGGTCACTGTCGACCTCGCTTCTTTCGAGTCCCAAACACTGGTGATTTTGCTCGTATGTCATCCAAGCCGCAGCTTCACCAGACTGCTCGACAAGTTGGTAGAAGACCGTCGCCGTCAATCTTTGACCAATACCTCCAGCTAGAACGCCAATGTGCGCGTCGTCCGCGGCAAACGGGAACATCAGGTAGTGCAGCATCGCACAAAATTCACGAATGTCACGTAGTCCGACTTTTCGTAGTGAATGATGGTATCTTTATGTACTGAGGAAAGTCAGGAATAGTATTTATCGAGGTTCCCCCAGTTTTCGAGAGGATCATCCGCTATGTCCGGGTAGTTTTCATAAGCTGAAGGAAACTGAGAGGGCACCGACCTGTCGAGAAGGCCGAAAACAATTTCTATCGTGTGATTGCTTTTCGATGCAGAAGGATTGTCCATCAGCATAGTCTGGTTTTGTGAGGGGTCTTGAGTTGATTTTATAAATGTAGCTCGGAGTCTATCAGCGAGTTCCTTAAGATGTCCCCACGTCGTCTCATAGTCAAGAAGTAACTGCTGGTTCACAACGTATCCAAAACCGGGGTACAGAAGATCCAAGCAGGTGTGTATGAGAGCTCTTGCCGATTGTTCTCCTTGAGCTTTGTGGAAGCTCATTATCATTTCCATGGATGTGAACGGTACAAGGTTCTGCACCGCGAGCGCTTCAAGGATGTCGTTCATGACGTCTTCGCCATTCGAGTGCATCTCAAAGACCGCTTTGAAATAGTCGATGCCATTTATTGTTACGCCAGCGCAGGAATCCATAGGCTTGTCGATGTACTGATTCAGAATTGCTTCCCATCTGCGCATAGGAAATTGTTAATATAAGCTAGCAACATAAAAAAGGCATCGCGAGAAATATCAGACGCTGCCTCAGCAGCACACTGTCCAGTTGATAAAAACTACAGGCAATGAAAAAGGTATGCAGAACACTAGTTGTAGATCTTAACTGTAGAATGGTCATCGACACACAGGAAAAAGATGAAAATCTAGGTTTCTGCCCGTAGAGACTGAACCTACACGTTTTGAACAGCGTGTCAGATGCTTTACAGCGGCCACTGCATAAAAAAATATTGTCGAAAGGTGATAGCCTTTTTTGTCTGAAGAGAGAGAGAATAAAACGTTTATTTCACGTTTGGCAAGAAAATATTGGAAAAGATATTTTTTTTCAGAACTTCAGAACCAAAACTAGCTCAAATAAGGCTGTATTGGCACTTACACAATACTAACTTCAGTATAGCAGTAGTAATAAAATAATAACTTTTTCAATTCTGGATTTGGCCCATTAAAATAAAGCTTCTCTTGTGGGTCACTATGTATCTATGGTCACAAGAACATAAAAATTACTGCATTGTTTTCTATTCCTAGCTGCGCGCTCTCCGTAAAATCTCCAATTGTATGGTCCAGCTTGCTTGCCTCGCTAGTATCTTGGAGTGCTGGTGGTCATTTATTTAAATGGATAGAGAATAAAATAGCTGTCACGAGATATATTTGTATGACGAACGTGAAATTAGTGGTGATAGCATGAAAATTATTAGAAGTGAGGTGGGAATTAATATTGAAATCATGTTCATTTATACAACACTCACTTTCGCGAATGCACCCTAAAACAATCGCGCTATTTTGCCAAAGCAGCGTAGGCTCTCCTTATTTCTCCTAGCGAGACGTTCGCGCTTTTGCGTATGATATTTCAATGCAATTCAGCCTAGTTAGTTACGCTACTAATGCAAGAGCATGATCCTGACAACCGCACTGTGGTTATGTAGAAGTTCAATGTAAACCTCTCCCAAC
>NW_023609844.1:0-18096 GCF_013339725.1 Rhipicephalus microplus
AGAAAGTTGTGACGGTGGTGAGAGGGGAGCGCGGTTGGTTCCGTGGTGCAATGGCTAGCGCGTTCGGCTGTTACCCAAAAGGTTGCAGGTTCGAGCCCTCCAATGAGCAGTATGTCGCTTTTTTTTCTTTGCATGATATCTTTGAAATATTTTTTTTACCGTGGTGGGAGTGGAGCATGACTGTCTCTGTGGCGCAATTGGCTGGCGCGTTGGGCTGTTAACCAAAAGGTTTGAGGTTCGAACTCTCCCATGAGCGGTGTGTCTGTTTTTTTCTTTGCGCTGATACCTTAAGGAAAATGTTCTGATGGTGGTGAGAGTAGAGCAACACTATCTCCTTGGCGCAATTGGCTAACGCCATCGGCTGTTAATCAAAATGTTGGAGGTTCGAGCCCTCCCATGAGTGGTGTGTCGCTTTTTTTTGCGCTGATGGCTTTGGATAAAAGTTCTGATGATGGTGAGAGCGGACCACGACTGTTTCCGTGGCAGAATCGGCTAGCGCGATCAACTGTTAACCAAAGGTATGAGGTTTGAGCCCTCCCGAGAGCGGTGTGTCTCTTTTATTTTCTTTGCGCTGATAGCTTTGGAGAAATGTTCTGACGCTGGTGAGAGTGGAGCACGACTGTCTCCATGGCGCAATCAGCTAGCGCGTTTCGCTGTTAACCCTAGGTTTGGAGGTTCGAGCCCTCCCGAGAGCTCTGTGTCTCTTTTTTTCTTTGCACTGATAGGAGGGCTTTGCACTTGGGAGGGCTCGAACCTCCAACCTTTTGGTTAACAGCCGAACACGCTAGCCAATTGCGTCACGGAGGTAGTCGTGCTCCACTCTCACCACCATCAGAACATTTATCCAAAGGCATCAGCGCAAAAAAAAAGCGACACACCACTCATGGGAGGGCTCGAACCTCCAACATTTTGATTAACAGCCAATGGCGTTAGCCAATTGCGCCAAGGAGATAGTGGTGCTCTACTCTCACCACCATCAGAACATTTCTAAAAGCTATCAGCGCAAAGAAAAAGAAAGAGACACACCGCTCTCGGGAGGGCTCGAACCTCCAACCTTTGGTTAACAGCCGAACGCGCTAGCCAATTGCGTCACGGAGGTAGTCGTGCTCCACTCTAACCACCATCAGAACATTTTTCTAAAGGTATCAGCGCAAAGAAAAAAAAGACACACCGCTCATGGGAGAGTTCGAACCTCAAACCTTTTGGTTAACAGCCCAACGCGCCAGCCAATTGCGCCACAGAGACAGTCATGCTCCACTCCCACCACGTCAGAACACTTCTCCAAAGATATCAGTGCAAAGAAAAAAAAGCGACACACCACTCATGGGAGGGCTCGAACCTCCAACCTTTTAGTTAATCGCCAATTGCGCTAGCCAAATGCACCACGGAGACAGTCGTGCTCCACTCTCACCACGTCAGAACATTTCTCGAAAGCTATCAGCGCAAAGAAAAAAAGCGACACACTGCTCCCGGGAGGGCTCGAACCTCCAAACCTAGGGTTAACAGCGAAACGCGCTAGCTGATTGCGCCTTGGAGACAGTCGTGCTCCACTCTCACCACCGTCAGAACATTTCTCCAAAGCTATCAGCGCAAAAAAAAAAAGAGACACACCGCTCATGGGAGGGCTCGAACCTCCAACCTTGTGGTTAACAGCCGATGGCGCTAGCCGATTGCGCCAAGGAGATAGTGGTGCTCTACTCTCACCACCGTCAGAACATTTCTCTAAAGCTATCAGCGCAAAAAAAAAAAGAGACACACCGCTCTCGGGAGGGCTCGAACCATTTCCTTATGGTTAACAGTTGATCGCGCTAGCCGTTTCTGCCACGGAAACATCGTGCTCCACTCTCAACACCGTCAGAACATTTCTCCAAAGATATGAGCGCAAAGAAAAAAAGAGACACACCGCTCATGGGAGGGTTCGAACCTCCAACCTTGTGGTTAACAGCCGATGGCGCTAGCCGATTGCGCCAAGGAGATAGTGGTGCTTACTCTCACCACCGTCAGAACATTTCTCTAAAGCTATCAGCGCAAAAAAAAGGAGACACACCGCTTCGGGGGGCTCGAACCATTTCCTTATGGTTAACAGTTGATCGCGCTAGCCGTTTCTGCCACGGAAACAGTCGTGCTCCACTCTCAACACCGTCAGAACACTTCTCCAAACCTATGAGCGCAAAGAAAAAAAAAGAGACACACCGCTCTCGGGAGGGCTCGAACCTCCAACCTTTTGCTCAACAGCCGACGCACTAGCAGATTGCGCCACGGAGACAGTCGTGCTCCACTCTCCCCACCATCAAAATATTTTTCCAAAGGTATCAGCGCAAAGAAAAAAAGATACAAACCGCTCATAGGAGGGTTCAAACCTCCAACCTTTTGGTTAACAGCCCGATGCACTAGCCAATTGTGCCACGGAGACAGTCGTGCTCCAATCTCGCCACGGTCAGAACACTTCTCCAAAGATATCAGTGCAAAGAAAAAAAAGCGACACACTGCTCATGGGAGGGCTCGAACCTCCAACCTTTTGGGCTAACAGCCGATCACGCTAGCCGATTGCGCCAAGGAGATAGTCGTGCTCTATTCTCACCACCGTCAGAACATTTCTCCAAAGCTATCAGCGCAAAGAAAAAAAAGAGACACACCTGTCTCAGGAGGGCTCAAAACTCCAAAATTTTGGTTAACAGCCGAACACGCTAGCCAATTGCGTGACGGAGGTAGTCGTGCTCCACTCTCACCACCATCAGAACATTTTTCCAAAGGTATCAGCGCAAAGAAAAAAAGAGACACACGGCTCATGGGAGTGTTCGAACCTCCCACCTTTTGGTTAACAGCCCAACAGGCTAGCCAATTGCGACACGGAGACAGTCGTGCTCCACTCTCACCATGGTCAGAACACTTCTCTAAAAATATCAGTGCAAAGAAAAAAAAGCAACACACCGCTCATGGGAGGGCTCGAACCTCCAACCTTTTAGTTAACAGCCAAACGCACTAGCCAATTGCGCCATGGAGACAGTCGTGCTCCACTCTCACCACCGTCAGAAACATTTCTCCAAAGCTATCAGCGCAAACAAAAAAAAAGGAGACACACCGCTCATGGTGAGGGCTCGAACCTCCAACCTTGTGGTTAACAGACGATGGCGCTAGCCGATTGCGCCAAGGAGATTAGTGGTGCTCTCCTCTCAGCACACACGTCAGAACATTTCTCCTAAAGCTATCAGCGCTAAAAAAAAAGGAGACACTACCGCCCTCTTCGGGAGGGCTCGAACCAATTTCCTTATGGTTACAATGTATCGCGCTAGCCGTTTCTGTCCACGGAAACATGTCTTGCTCCACTTCACCACCGTCGAACATTTCTCCCAACGATATGAGCGCACAGAACAAAAGAGGCCCACACCGCTCATGGCGGCGGTTCGAACCTTTCAACCTTTTGGTTAACACAGCCAACGCGGCTTAGCCAATTGCGCCACAGAGACGTTGTGCTCCACTCTCACCACCGTCAGAACGTTTCTCCAAAGCTATCAGCGCAAAGAAAAAAAAGCGACCCACTGCTCAAGAGAGGGCTCGAACCTCCAACCTTTTGGTTAACAGCTGATCGCGCTAGCCATTGCACCACCAACCCAACCGCGCTCCACTCTCACCACTCTCAGGACGTTTCTTCAAAGCTATCAGCGCAAAGAAAAAAAGCGACACACTGCTCCCGGGAGGGCTCGAACCTCCAACCTTTTGCTTAACAGCCAATGCACTAGCAGATTGCGCCACGGACACAGTCATGCTCCACTCTCACCACTGTCGGAACATTTCTTTATAGCTGTCAGCGCAAAGAAAAAAGAGACACACCGCTCTCGGGAGGGCTCGAACCTCCAACCGTTTGGTTAACAGCCGAACGCGCTAGCCATTTGCGTCACGGAGGTAGTCGTGCTCCACTCTCACCACGGTCATAACACTTCTCCAAAGATATCAGTGCAAAGAAAAAAAAGCGACACACCGCTCATGGGAGGGCTCGAACCTCCAAAATTTTGGTTGACAGCCGATCGCACTAGCCAAATGCACCACGGAGGTAGTCGTGCTCCCCTCTCACCACCGTCGAACATTTCTCGATAGCTATCAGCGCAAAGAAAAAAAGCGACACACTGCTCCCGGGAGGGCTCGAACCTCCAAACCTAGGGTTAACAGCGAAACGCGCTAGCTGATTGCGCCTTGGAGACAGTCGTGCTCCACTCTCACCACCGTCAGAACATTTCTCCAAAGCTAACAGCGCAAAGAAGAAAAAGAGACACACCGCTCATGGGAGGGCTCGAACCTCCAACCTTTTGGTTAACAGCCGATGGCGCTAGCCGATTGCGCCAAGGAGATAGTGGTGCTCTACTCTCACCACCGTCAGAACATTTCTCTAAAGCTATCAGCGCAAAAAAAAGGAGACACACCGCTCTCGGGAGGGCTAGAACCATTTCCTTATGGTTAACAGTTGATCGCGCTAGCCGTTTCTGCCACGGAAACAGTCGTGCTCCACTCTCAACACCGTCAGAACATTTCTCCAAAGATATGAGCGCAAATAAAAAAAGAGACACACCGCTCATGGGCGGGTTCGAACCTTCAACCTTTTGGCTAACAGCCCAACGCGCTAGCCAATTGCGCCACAGAGACAGTTGTGCTCCACTCTCACCACCGTCAGAACGTTTCTCCAAAGCTATCAGCGCAAAGAAAAAAAGCGACCCACTGCTCAAGAGAGGGCTAGAACCTCCAACCTTTTGGTTAACAGCTGATCGCGCTAGCCATTGCACCACCAACCCAACCGCGCTCCACTCTCACCACTCTCAGGACGTTTCTCCAAAGCTATCAGCGCAAAGAAAAAAAGCGACACACTGCTCCCGGGAGGGCTCGAACCTCAGACCTTTTGCTTAACAGCCAATGCACTAGCAGATTGCGCCACGGAGACAGTCACGCTCCACTCTCACCACTGTCGGAACATTTCTTTATAGCTGTCAGCGCAAAGAAAAAAGAGACACACCGCTCTCGGGAGGGCTCGAACCTCCAACCGTTTGGTTAACAGCCGAATGCGCTAGCCATTTGCATCACGGAGGTAGTCGTGCTCCACTCTCACCACGGTCATAACACTTCTCCAAAGATATCAGTGCAAAGAAAAAAAAAGCGACACACCGCTCATGGGAGGGCTCGAACCTCCAAAATTTTGGTTGACAGCCGATCGCGCTAGCCAAATGCACCACGGAGACAGTCGTGCTCCCCTCTCACCACCGTCGAACATTTCTCGATAGCTATCAGCGCAAAGAAAAAAAGCAACACACCGCTCCCGGGAGGGCTCGAACCTCCAAACCTTGAGTTAACAGCCAAACGCGCTAGGCAATCGCGCCATGGAGACAGCCGTGCTCCACTCTCACTACCGTAGGAACATTTTTCCAAAGCTATAAGCGCAAAGAAAAAAAAGAGACAAACCACTTTCGGGAGGGCTCGAACCTCCAACCTTTTGGTTAACAGCCAAACGCGCAAGCCATTTGCGTCACGGAGGTAGTCGTGGTCCACTCTCACCACCATCAGAACAGTTTTCTAAAGGTATCAGCGCAAAGAAAAAAAGAGACACACCACTAATGGGAGGGTTCGAACATCCAACCTTTTCGTTAACAGCCCAACGCGCTAGCCAATTGCGCCACGGAGACAGTCGTGCTCCACTCTCACCACGGTCAGAGCACTTCTCCAAAGATATCAGCGCAAAGAAAAAAAAGCGACACACCGCTCATGGTAGGGCTCGAACCTCCAACCTTTTGGTTAACAGCCGATCGCGCTAGCCAAATGCACCACGGAGACAGTCGTGCTCCATTCTCACCACCGTCGAACATTTCTCGATAGCTATCAGCGCAAAAAAAAAAGCGACACACCACTCCCGAGAGGGCTCGAACCTCAAACTTTGAGTTAACAGCCAAACGCGCTAGCCAATTGCGCCATGGAGACAGTCGTGCTCCACTCTCACCACAATCAGAACATTTCTCCAAATCTATCAGCGCAGAGAAAAAAAAGAGACACACCGCTCTCGGGAGGGCTCGAACCTCCAACCTTTTGGTTAACAGCCCAACGCGCTAGCCATTTGCGTCACGGAGGTAGCCGTGCTCCACTCTCACCACCACCAGAACATTTTTCCAAAAGTATCAGCGCAAACAAAAAAAGAGACACACCGCTCATGGAAGGATTCGAACCTCCAACCTTTGGCTTAACAGCTGACGCACTAGCAGATTGCGCCACGAAGACAAACGTGCTCCGCTCTCCCCACTGTCAGAACACTTCTCCAAAGATATCCGTGCAAAGAAAAAAAAAGCGACACACCACTCATGGGAGGGCTCGAACCTCCAAACTTTTGGTTAACAGCCGATCGCGCTAGCCAATTGCGCCATGGAGACAGTCGTGCTCCACTCTCACCACCGTCAGAACATTTCTCCAAAGCTATCAGCGCAAAGAAAAAAAAGAGACACACCGCTCTTGGGAGGGCTCGAACCTCCAAACCTTGGGTTAACAGTTGATCGCGCTAGCCAAATGCACCACGGAGACAGTCGTGCTCCACTCTCACCACCGTCAGAACATTTCTCAAAAGCTATCAGCGCAAAGAAAAAAAAGAGACACACCGCTCATGGGAGGGCTCGAACCTCCAACCTTTTGGCTAACAGCCGATGGCGCTAGCCGATTGCGCCAAGGAGATAGTGGTGCTCTACTCTCACCACCGTCAGAACATTTCTCTAAAGCTATCAGCGCAAAACAAAAGGAGACACACCGCTCTCGGGAGGGCTCGAACCATTAACCTTATGGTTAACAGTTGATTGCGCTAGCCGTTTCTGCCACGGAAACAGTCGTGCTCCACTCTCAACACCGTCAGAACATTTCTCCAAAGATATGAGTGCCAAGAAAAAAAGAGACACACCGCTCATGGGCGGGTTCGAACCTTCAACCTTTTGGTTAACAGCCCAACGCGCTAGCCAATTGCGACACAGAGACAGTTGTGCTCCACTCTCACCACCGTCAGAACATTTCTCCAAAGCTATCAGCGCAAAGAAAAAAAAGCGACCCACTGCTCAAGAGAGGGCTCGAACCTCCAACCTTTTGGGTAACAAGCCGAACGCGCTAGCCTTGCACCACGGACCCAACGCGCTCCACTTCACCACCGTCAGAACGTTTCTCCAAAGCTATCAGCGCAAAGAAAAAAGCGACACATGCTCCCGGGAGGGCTCGAAACCTCCAAACTTTGCTCAACAGCCGATGCTACTCTGCAGATTGCGCCACGGAGACAGCCATGCCCACTCTCACCACTATCGGAACATTTCTCCTTAGCTGTCAGTGCAAACAAAAAGAGACACACCGCTCATGGAGGGTTCGAACCTCCAACCTTTTAGTAAACAGCCCAACGCGCCTAGCCAATTGCGCCACAGAGACAGTCATGCTCCACTCTCACCACGTTCAGAACACTTATCCAAAGATATCAGTGCAAAGAAAAACAAGCGACACCACACTCATGGGAGGGCTCGAACTCCAACCCTTTTAGTTAATCGCCCGATTGCGCTAGCAAAATGCACCACGGAGACAGTCGTGCTCCATTCTCAAAACCGTCCGAACATTTCTCCAAAGCTATCAGCGCAAAGGAAAAAAAGAGACACACCGCTCTCGGAGGGCTCGCACCTCATACCTTTTGGTTAACAGTTTATCGCGCTAGCCGATCTGCCACGGAAACAGTCGTGCTCCACTCTCACCACAATCAGAACATTTATCCAAAGGCATCAGCGCAAACAAAAAGAGACACACCGCTCATGGGAGGGTTCGAACCTCCAACATTTTGATTAAGAGCCCAACGCGCTAGCCAATTGCGCAACGGAGACAGTCGTGCTCCACTCTCACCACCATCAGAACGTTTCTCCAAGGCCATCAGCGCAAATAAAAAAAGCGACACACTGCTCCTGGGAGGGCTCGAACCTCCAACCATTTGCTTAACAGCCGACGCACTAGCAGATTGCGCAACGGAGGCAGTCGTGCTCCACTCTCATCACTGTCGGAACATTTCTCCAAAGCTATCAGCGCAAAGAAAAAAAAAGAGACACACCGCTCTCGGGAGGGCTCGAACCATTAACCTTTTGGTTAACAGTTGATCGCGCTAGCCGTTTCTGCCACGGAAACAGTCGTGCTCCACTCTCAACACCGTCAGAACATTTCTCCAAAGCTATGAGCGCAAAGAAAAAAAAGAAACACACCGCTCTCGGGAGGGCTCGACCCTCCAACCTTTTGCTTAACAGCCGAACGCGCTAGCCAATTGCGTCACGGAGGTAGTCGTGCTCCACTCTAACCACCATCAGAACATTTTTTCAAAGGTATCAGCGCAAAGAAAAAAAGAGACACACCGCTCATGGGAGAGTTCGAACCTCAAACCTTTTGGTTAACAGCCCAACGCGCTAGCCAATTGCGCCACGGAGACAGTCGTGGTCCACTCTCACCACCATCAGAACTTTTTGCCAAAGGTATCAGAGCAAAGAAAAAAAGAGACACACCGCTCAAGGAAGAGTTTGAACGTCAAACCTTTTGGTTACCAGCCCAACGCGCTAGCTAATTGCCCCACGGAGACAGTCGTGCTCCACTCTCACCACGGTAAGAACACTTTTCCAAAGATATCACTGCAAAGAAAAAAAGCGACACACTGCTCATTGGAGGGCTCGAACCTCCAACCTTTTGGTTAACCGCCGATCGCGCTAGCCAAATGCACCACGGAGACAGTCGTGCTCTACTCTCACCACCGTCAGAGCATTTCTCTAAAGCTATCAGCCCAAAAAAAAAGGAGACACACCGCTCTCGGGAGGGCTCGAACCATTAACCTTATGGTTAACAGTTGATCGCGCTAGCCGTTTCTGCCACGGAAACAGTCGTGCTCCACTCTCAACACCGTCAGAACATTTCTCCAAAGATATGAGCGCAAAGAAAAAAAAGAGACACACCGCTCATGGGCGGGTTCGAAACTTCAACCTTTTGGTTAACAGCCCAACGCGCTAGCCAATTGCGACACAGAGACAGTTGTGCTCCACTCTCACCACCGTCAGAACGTTTCTCCAAAGCTATCAGCGCAAAGAAAAAAAAGCGACCCACTGCTCAAGAGAGGGCTCGAACCTCCAACCTTTTGGTTAACAGCCGATCGCGCTAGCCATTGCACCACCAACCCAACCGCGTTCCACTCTCACCACTCTCAGGACGTTTCTCCAAAGCTATCAGCGCAAAGAAAAAAAGCGACACACTGCTCCCGGGAGGGCTCGAACCTCCAACCTTTTGCTTAACAGCCAATGCACTAGCAGATTGCGCCACGGAGACAGTCATGCTCCACTCTCACCACTGTCGGAACATTTCTTTATAGCTGTCAGCGCAAAGAAAAAAGAGACACACCGCTCTCGGGAGGGCTCGAACCTCCAACCGTTTGGTTAACAGCCGAACGCGCTAGCCATTTGCGTCATGGAGGTAGTCGTGCTCCACTCTCACCATGGTCATAACACTTCTCCAAAGATATCAGTGCAAAGAAAAAAAAGCGACACACCGCTCATGGGAGGGCTCGAACCTCCAAAATTTTGGTTGACAGCCGATCGCGCTAGCCAAATGCACCACGGAGACAGTCGTGCTCCCCTCTCACCACCGTCGAACATTTCTCGATAGCTATCAGCGCAAAGAAAAAAAGCAACACACCGCTCCCGGGAGGGCTCGAACCTCCAAACCTTGAGTTAACAGCCAAACGCGCTAGGCAATCGCGCCATGGAGACAGCCGTGCTCCACTCTCACTACCGTAGGAACATTTTTCCAAAGCTATAAGCGCAAAGAAAAAAAAGAGACAAACCACTTTCGGGAGGGCTCGAACCTCCAACCTTTTGGTTAACAGCCGAACGCGCCAGCCATTTGCGTCACGGAGGTAGTCGTGGTCCACTCTCACCACCATCAGAACAGTTTTCTAAAGGTATCAGCGCAAAGAAAAAAAGAGACACACCACTAAAGGGAGGGTTCGAACATCCAACCTTTTGGTTTACAGCCCAACGCGCTAGCCAATTGCGCCACGGAGACAGACGTGCTCCACTCTCACCACGGTCAGAGCACTTCTCCAAAGATATCAGCGCAAAGAAAAAAAAGCGACACACCGCTCATGGTAGGGCTCGAACCTCCAACCTTTTGGTTAACAGCCGATCGCGCTAGCCAAATGCACCACGGAGACAGTCGTGCTCCATTCTCACCACCGTCGAACATTTCTCGATAGCTATCAGCGCAAAAAAAAGCGACACACCACTCCCGAGAGGGCTCGAACCTCCAAACTTTGAGTTAACAGCCAAACGCGCTAGCCAATTGCGCCATGGAGACAGTCGTGCTCCATTCTCACCACCGTCAGAACATTTCTCCAAATCTATCAGCGCAGAGAAAAAAAAGAGACACACCGCTCTCGGGAGGCTCGAACCTCCAACCTTTTGGGTAACAGCCGAACGCCGCTAGCCATTTGCTCCACTGAGATAGTGTGCTCCACTCTCACCACCCTCAGAACATTTTTCCAAAGCTATCAGCGCAAAGAAAAAAAAGAGACACAGCGCTCACGGGAGGGCTCGAACCTCCAACCTTTTGGTTAACATCCGAACGCGCTAGCCAATTGCGTCACGGAGGTAGTCGTGCTCCACTATCACCACGGTCAGAACACTTCTCCAAAAGATATCAGTGCAAAGAAAAAAAAGCGACACACCGCTCATGGGAAGGCTCGAACCTCCAACCTTTTGGTTAACAGCCGATGGCGCGTGCTAATTGCGCCAAGGAGATAGTGGTGCTCTACTCTCACCACCGTCAGAACATTTCTCCAAAGCTATCAGCGCAAAGAAAAAGAAAAAGACACACCGCTCATGGGAGGGCTCGAACCTCCAACATTTTGATTAACAGCCGATGGCGCTAGCCAATTGCGCCACAGAGACAGTCATGCTCCACTCTCACCACGGTAAGAACACTTTTTCAAAGATATCATGCAAAGAAAAAAAAGCGACACACTGCTCATTGGAGGGCTCGAACCTGCAACCTTTTGGGTAACAGCCGAACGCGCTAGCCATTGCACCACGGACCCAACCGCGCTCCACTCTCACCACCGTCAGAACGTTTCTCCAAAGCTATCAGCGCAAAGAAAAAAAGCGACACACTGCTCCCGGGAGGGCTCGAACCTCCAAACTTTGCTTAACAGCCGATGCACTTGCAGATTGCGCCACGGAGACAGTCATGCTCCACTCTCACCACTGTCGGAACATTTCTCCTTAGCTGTCAGTGCAAACAAAAAAGAGACACACCGCTCTCGGGAGGGCTCGAACCCCCAAAATTTGGTTAACAGCCAAACGCGCTAGCCAATTGCGTCACGGAGGTAGTCGTGCTCCACTGTCACCACCATCAGAACATTTTTCCAAAGGTATCAGCGCTAAGAAAAAACAGACACACCGCTCATCGGAGTGTTCGAACCTCCAACCTTTTGGTTAACAGCCCAACGCGCTAGCCAATTTCGCCACGGAGACAGTCGTGCTCCACTCTCACCACGGTCAGAACACTTCTCCAAAGATATCAGTGCAAAGAAAAAAAAGCGACACACCGCTCATGGTAGGGCTCGAACCTCCAAACTTTTAGTTAACAGCCCAACGCCCAAGCCAATTGCGCCAGAGAGACAGTTGTGCTCCACTCTCACCACGCTCAGAACACTTCTGCAAAGATATCAGTGCAAAGAAAAAAAAGCGACACACCACTAATGGGAGGGCTCGGAACCTCCAACCTTTTGGTTAACAGCCAAACGCACTAGCCAATTGCGCCATGGAGACAGTCGTGCTCCACTCTCACCACCGTCAAACATTTCTCGATAGCTATCAGCGCAAAGAAAAAAAGCGACACACCAATCCCGGGAGGGCTCGAACCTCTAAACCTAGGGTTAACAGCGAAACGCGCTAGCTGATCGCGCCATGGAGACAGTCGTGCTCCACTCTCACCACCGTCAGAACATTTCTCCAAAGCTATCAGCGCAAAGAAAAAAAAGAGACACACCGCTCTCGGGAGGGCTCGAACCTCATACCTTTTGGTTAACAGTTGATCGCGCTAGCCGATTCTGCCACGGAAACAGTCGTGGTCCACTCTTACCACCGTCAGAACATTTCTCCAAAGCTATCAGTGCAAGAAAAAAAAGAGACACAGAGCTCTCGGGAGGGTTCGAACCTCCAACCTTTTGGTTAACACCCAAACGCGCTAGCCAATTGCGTCACGGAGGTAGTCGTGCTCCACTCTCACCACCATCAGAACATTTTTCCAAAGGTATCAGCGCTAAGAAAAAACAGACACACCGCTCATCGGAGTGTTCGAACCTCCAACCTTTTGGTTAACAGCCCAACGCGCTAGCCAATTGCGCCACGGAGACAGTCGTGCTCCACTCTCATGACTGTCAGAACACTTCTCCATAGATATCAGTGCAAAAAAAAGCGCCACACCGCTCATGGGAGGGCTCGAACCTCCAACCTTTTGGTTAACAGCCGATGGCGCTAGCCAATTGCGAATGCGCCAAGGAGATAGTGGTGCTCTACTCTCACCACCGTCAGAACATTTCTCCAAAGCTATCAGCGCAAAGAAAAAGAAAGAGACACACCACTCTCGGGAGGGCTCGAACCTCCAACCTTTTGGTTAAAAGCCGAACGCGCTAGCCAATTGCGTCACTGATGTAGTCGTGCTCCGCTCTCACCACCATCAGAACATTTATCCAAAGGCATCAGCGCAAAAAAAAGCGACACACCGCTCATGGGAGGGCTCGTACCTCCAACGTTTTGATTAACAGCCGATGGCGCTAGCCAATTGCGCCAAGGAAATAGTGGTGCTCTACTCTCACGACCGTCAGAACATTTCTCCAAAGCTATCAGCGCAAAGAAAAAGAGACACACCGCTCATGGGAGGGTTTGAACCTCCAACCTTTTAGTAAACAGCCCAACGCGCTAGCCAATTGCGACACAGAGACAGTTGTGCTCCACTCTCACCACCGTAAGAACATTTCTCCAAAGCTATCAGCGCAAAGAAAAGGAAAAAGACACACCGCTCTCGGGTGGGCTCGAACCTCCAACCTTTTGGTTAACAGGCGAACGCGCTAGCCAATTGCGTCACGGAGGTAGTCGTGCTCCACTCTCACCACCATCAGAACAATTATCTAAAGGCATCAGCGCAAAAAAAAGCGACACACCGCTCATGGGAGGGCTTGAACCTCCAACATTTTGATTAACAGCCGAGGGCGCTAGCCAATTGCGCCACAGAGACAGTCATGCTCCACTCTCACCACGGTAAGAACAATTTTTCAAAGATATCATGCAAAGAAAAAAAAGCGACACACTGCTCATTGGAGGGCTCGAACCTGCAACTTTTTGGGTAACAGCCGAACGCGCTAGCCATTGCACCACGGACCCAACCGCGCTCCACTCTCACCACCGTCAGAACGTTTCTCCAAAGCTATCAGCGCAAAGAAAAAAAGCGACACACTGCTCCCGGGAGGGCTCGAACCTCCAAACTTTGCTCAACAGCCGATGCACTTGCAGATTGCGCCACGGAGACAGCCATGCTCCACTCTCACCACTATCGGAACATTTCTCCTTAGCTGTCAGTGCAAACAAAAAAGAGACACACCGCTCATGGGAGGGTTCGAACCTCCAACCTTTTAGTAAACAGCCCAACGCGCTAGCCAATTGCGCCACAGAGACAGTCATGCTCCACTCTCACCACGTTCAGAACACTTATCCAAAGATATCAGTGCAAAGAAAAAAAAGCGACACACCACTCATGGGAGGGCTCGAACCTCCAACCTTTTAGTTAATCGCCGATTGCGCTAGCAAAATGCACCACGGAGACAGTCGTGCTCCATTCTCAAAACCGTCAGAACATTTCTCCAAAGCTATCAGCGCAAAGGAAAAAAAAGAGACACACCGCTCTCGGGAGGGCTCGCACCTCATACCTTTTGGTTAACAGTTTATCGCGCTAGCCGATTCTGCCACGGAAACAGTCGTGCTCCACTCTCACCACAATCAGAACATTTATCCAAAGGCATCAGCGCAAACAAAAAGAGACACACCGCTCATGGGAGGGTTCGAACCTCCAACATTTTGATTAAGGGCCCAACGCGCTAGCCAATTGCGCAACGGAGACAGTGCTGCTCCACTCTCACCACCATCAGAACGTTTCTCTAAGGCCATCAGCGCAAATAAAAAAAGCAACACACCACTCATGGGAGGGCTCGAACCTCCAACCTTTTAGTTAATCGCCGATTGCGCTAGCCAAATGCACCACGGAGACAGTCGTGCTCCACTCTCACCACCGTCGAACATTTCTCGATAGCTATCAGCGCAAAGAAAAAAAGCGACACACCGCTCCCGGGAGGGCTCGAACCTCCAAACCTAGGGTTAACAGCGAAACGCGCTAGCTGATTGCGCCATGGAGACAGTCGTGCTCCACTCTCACCACCGTCAGAACATTTCTCCAAAGCTATCAGCGCAAAGAAAAAAAAAGAGACACACCACTCTCGGGAGGGCTCGAACCTCATACCTTTTGGTAACAGTTGATCGCGCTAGCCGATTCTGCCACGAAAACAGTCGTGGTCACTCTACATTGTCAGGAACATTTCTCCAAATGCTATCAGTGCAAGAAAAAAAGAGACACAGCGCTCTCGGAGGGTTCGAACCTCAAACTTTTGGTTAACACCAACGCGCTAGCCAATTCGTCACGGAGGTAGTCGTGCTCCACTCTCACCACCATCAGAACTTTTTTCCAAGATATCAGCGCTAAGAAAAAAACAGACGCCACCACTCATCGTGTGTTCGAACCTCCAAGCTTTTGGTTAACAGCCAACGCGCTAGCACAATTGCGCCACGGAGACAGTCGTGCTCCATCTCACACGGTCAGACACTTCTCCAAGATATCAGTGCACAAGAAAAAAAGCGACACACCGCTCATGGGAGGGCTCGAACCTCCAACCTTTTGGTTAACAGCCGATGGCGCTAACCGATTGCGCCAAGGAGATAGTGGTGCTCTACTCTCACCACCGTCGGAACATTTCTTTATAGCTGTCAGCGCAAAGAAAAAAGAGACACACCGCTCTCGGGAGGGCTCGAACCTCCAACCGTTGGTTAACAGCCGAACGCGCTAGCCATTTGCGTCACGGAGGTAGTCGTGCTCCACTCTCACCACGGTCAGAACATTTCTCCAAAGATATCAGTGCAAAGAAAAAAAAGCGACACACCGCTCATGGGAGGGCTCGAACCTCCAAAAATTTGGTTAACAGCCGATCGCGCTAGCCAAATGCACCACGGAAACAGTCGTGTACCCTCTCACCACCGTCGAACATTTCTATATAGCTATCAGCGCAAAGAAAAAAAGCAACACACACCTCTGACGTGAGGGCTCGAACCTCCAAACCTTGAGTTAACAGCCAAACGCGCTAGGCAATCGCGCCATGGAGACAGCCGTGCTCCACTCTCACTACCGTAGGAACATTTTTCCAAAGCTATCAGCGCAAAGAAAAAAAAGAGACAAACCACTTTCGGGAGGGCTCGAACCTCCAACCTTTTGGTTAACAGCCGAATGCGCCAGCCATTTGCGTCACGGAGGTAGTCGTGGTCCACTCTCACCACCATCAGAACAGTTTTCTAAAGGTATCAGCGCAAAGAAAAAAAGAGACACACCACTAATGGGAGGGTTCGAACATCCAACCTTTTGGTTAACAGCCCAACGCGCTAGCCATTCGCGCCACGGAGACAGTCGTGCTCCACTCTCACCACGGTCAGAGCACTTCTCCAAAGATATCAGCGCAAAGAAAAAAAAGCGACACACCGCTCATGGTAGGGCTCGAACCTCCAACCTTTTGGTTAACAGCCGATCGCGCTAGCCAAATGCACCACGGAGACAGTCGTGCTCCATTCTCACCACCGTCGAACATTTCTCGATAGCTATCAGCGCAACGAAAAAAGCGACACACCACTCCCGAGAGGGCTCGAACCTCCAAACTTTGAGTTAACAGCCAAACGCGCTAGCCAATTGCGCCATGGAGACAGTCGTGCTCCACTCTCACCACCGTCAGAACATTTCTCCAAATCTATCAGCGCAGAGAAAAAAAAGAGACACACCGCTCTCGGGAGGGCTCGAACCTCCAACCTTTTGGTTAACAGCCGAACGCGCTAGCCATTTGCTCCACTGAGATAGTGGTGCTCCACTCTCACCACCCTCAGAACATTTTTCCAAAGCTATCAGCGCAAAGAAAAAAAAGAGACACAGCGCTCACGGGAGGGCTCGAACCTCCAACCTTTTGGTTAACACCCGAACGCGCTAGCCAATTGCGTCACGGAGGTAGTCGTGCTCCACTATCACCACGGTCAGAACACTTCTCCAAAGATATCAGTGCAAAGAAAAAAAGCGACACACCGCTCATGGGAAGGCTCGAACCTCCAACCTTTTGGTTAACAGCCGATGGGCGTGCTAATTGCGCCAAGGAGATAGTGGTGCTCTACTCACCACCGTCAGAACATTTCTCCAAAGCTATCAGCGCAAAGAAAAAGAAAAGACACACCGCTCATGGGAGGGCTCGAACCTCCAACATTTTGATTAACAGCCGATGGCGCTAGCCAATTGCGCCACAGAGACAGTCATGCTCCACTCTCACCACGGTAAGAACACTTTTTCAAAGATATCATGCAAAGAAAAAAAAGCGACACACTGCTCATTGGAGGGCTCGAACCTGCAACCTTTTGGGTAACAGCCGAACGCGCTAGCCATTGCACCACGGACCCAACCGCGCTCCACTCTCACCACCGTCAGAACGTTTCTCCAAAGCTATCAGCGCAAAGAAAAAAAAAGAGACACAGAGCTCTCGGGAGGGCTCGAACCTCCAAACCTAGGGTTAACAGCGAAACGCGCTAGCTGATTGCGCCATGGAGACAGTCGTGCTCCACTCTCACCACCGTCAGAACATTTCTCTAAAGCTATCAGCGCAAAGAAAAAAAAAGAGACACACCGCTCTCGGGAGGGCTCGAACCTCATACCTTTTGGTTAACAGTTGATCGCGCTAGCCGATTCTGCCACGGAAACAGTCGTGGTCCACTCTTACCACCGTCAGAACATTTCTCCAAAGCTATCAGTGCAAAGAAAAAAAAGAGACACAGAGCTCTCGGGAGGGTTCGAACCTCCAACCTTTTGGTTAACACCCAAACGCGCTAGCCAATTGCGTCACGGAGGTAGTCGTGCTCCACTCTCACCACCATCAGAACATTTTTCCAAAGGTATCAGCGCAAAGAAAAAAAGCGACACACCGCTCATGGGAGGGCTCGAACCTCCAACCTTTTGGTTAACAGCCCAACGCGCTAGCCGATTGCGCCACGGAGACAGTCGTGCTCCACTCTCATGACTGTCAGAACACTTCTCCAAAGATATCAGTGCAAAGAAAAAAAGCGACACACCGCTCATGGGAGGGCTCGAACCTCCAACCTTTTGGTTAACAGCCGATGGCGCTAGCCAATTGCGCCAAGGAGATAGTGGTGCTCTACTCTCACCACCGTCAGAACATTTCTCCAAAGCTATCAGCGCAAAGAAAAAAAAAGAGACACACCGCTCTCGGGAGGGCTCGAACCTCCAACCTTTTGGTTAACAGCCGAACGCGCTAGCCAATTGCGTCACGGAGGTAGTCGTGCTCCACTCTCACCACCATCAGAACATTTTTCCAAAGCTATCAGCGCAAAGAAAAAAAAGCGACACACCGCTCATGGGAGGGCTCGAACCTCCAACCTTTTGGTTAACAGCCGATCGCGCTAGCCATTGCACCACGCACCCAACCGCGCTCCACTCTCACCACCATCAGAACATTTTTCCAAAGCTATCAGCGCAAAGAAAAAAAGCGACACACTGCTCCCGGGAGGGCTCGAACCTCCAACCTTTTGCTTAACAGCCGATGCACTAGCAGATTGCGCCACGGAGACAGTCGTGCTCCACTCTCACCACCGTCAGAACATTTCTCCATAGCTATCAGCGCAAAGAAAAAAAAGAGACACACCGCTCTCGGGAGGGCTCGAACCTCCA
>NW_023609845.1:0-15990 GCF_013339725.1 Rhipicephalus microplus
AAGTGTTAGGGTTAGGTTACGTTATGTTAAGGTATGAACCGTCGTAAAACCGCATTAACAATGTCACTTAGTGAGATGCATGTTTTCACCTTTACAAGTTGGGAACTGTGATATCTAATGTGAAGCGCTTGAAACCGTCGTAATGTTGTAGAAAGCAATGTAAAGTAGCTAGTAAAACGTTTTCTAACGATAGAAGTGCGAAGGTTATGTTAGTATGAGGTTGTTAGTTTAAGCTAGGTAGCGTCGTGAACTACCAAAAACCGTCATCTCGATAGTGTGGTTTTATTGCGAGTACGAAACTGCGATAGGTGAAATGTTGTGGAAACCACACAAAACGGCATGAACAAGCTAAATACTGCGTGTTACCGTTACACGTGGGAAACTGCTATGTTGTGATATTCTCGTTAAGCGCATGCAAGCATCGTGAAACCTTAACGAACGATGTCATTTAGCGAGATACAGCGTTCTGTACTGCAATACGTTGGTGAAAAACTGTGAGGTTATGCAAATATCGTAATTGTGAACAAAACGTGTAATAGAGCGTTTTTCAATACAAGTGCGAATGTTAGGTTAGGTTGACATATCAACCGCGTAAAACCGCATTAAACAATGTCACTTAGTGAGATGTAGTGTTTTTCAACATTACAAGTCGGGAACTGCGATCTAATGTGAAAGCGCTTGCAAACGTCGTTAGTTAGGTTAGGTTAGGTTAGTGTTAGGTTAGGTTAGTTACGTTAGGTTAGGTTTGGTTCGGTTAGGTTAGCTTAGGTTATGTTAGGTTAGGTTGGGTTAGGTTAGTTAGGTTAATAGAACCGCGCTAAAACCGCATTAAACAATGTCACTTAGTAAGATGCAGTGTTTTTCACCTTTACAAGTTGAGAACTGCGATATCTAATGTGAAAGCGCTTGAAACCGTCGTACTGTTGTAGAAAACAATGTAAGTAGCGAGTAAAACGTTTGCTAACGATAGAAGTGCGAAGGTTATGTTAGGTTGAGGTATGTTAGTTTAGCTAGGTAGCGTCGTGAAACACCAAAGAACGACGTCATTTAAAGAGATAGTGTTGTCTTATTAGCGAGTACGAAACTGCGATAGGTGAAAATGTTGTGGAAGCACACAAAATGGCATGAACAAGCCATATACTGCGTGTTGATACGTTACAAGTGCGAAACTGCTGCTATGTTGGTGATATTCCTTCTCGGTAAAGGCGCATGAAAGTATCGTGAAACCTTAAGAAAAGACCGATGTCATATTAGCCGAGATACAGCGGTGCCTGTAGCTGTAATTGAGTTGGTGAGAAACCTGTGATGGTCAAATGCAAATATCGTAATTGTGAACGAAACAGTGTAATTAGAGCGTCTTGAGATACAAGTGCGAATGTTAGGTTAGGTTCAAGATCAGAACCGTCGTAAAACCGCAATTAAAACAATGTCAACTTATGGAGAATGTAGTAGTTTTTTCACACATTACAATCGGAACTAGCATACTAATGGAAAGCGCAAGGAAACCGTCGTAATCTTGTAGAAACATTGTACAATTGGCGAGTAACACGTTTTCTAACGACAGAAGTGCG
This sequence comes from Rhipicephalus microplus, assembly GCF_013339725.1. Lineage (NCBI taxonomy): Eukaryota > Metazoa > Arthropoda > Arachnida > Ixodida > Ixodidae > Rhipicephalus > Rhipicephalus microplus. The sequence goes on from NW_023609845.1 coordinate 1,572, forward strand.
AAGGTTATGTTAGGTTGAGTATGTTAGTTTAGGCTAGGTAGCGTCGTGAAACCACCAAAAACGGACGTCATCTAACGAGATAGTGTTGTTTTATTGCGATGTAGAAACTGCGATAGGTGAAATGTTGTGAAAGCTACACAAAACGGCATGAACAAGCCAGAATACTGCGTGTTCTACCGTTACAAGTGCGAAACTGCTATGTTGTGATATTCTCGTTAAAGCGCATGCAAGCATCGTGAAACCTTAAAGAACGATAGTCATTTAACGAGATACAGCGTTCTGTACTGTAATAAGTGGTGAAAAACTGTGAGGTTATGCAAATATCGTAATTGTGAACGAAACAGTGTAATAGAGCGTTTTTAGATACAAGTGCGAATGTTAGGTTAGGTTAAGATATGAACCGTCGTAAACAGCATTAAACAATGTCACTTAGTGAGATGCAGTGTTTTTCACCATTACAAGTCGGGAACTGCGATATCTAATGTGAAAGCGCTTGCAAACGTCGTTAGGTTAGTTACGTTAGGTTAGGTTTGGTTAGGTTCGGTTAGGTTAGGTTATGTTAGGTTAGGTTGGGTTGGGTTAGGTTAGTTAGGTTAGTTAGGTTAAGGTATGAACCGTCGTAAAACCGCATTAAACAATGTCACATAGTGATATGCAGTGTTTTTCACCATCACAAGTCGGGAACTGCGATATCTAATGTGAAAGCGCTTGCAAACGTCGTTAGGTTAGGTTAGGTTAGGTTAGGTTACGTTAGGTTGGTTTGGTTAGGTTAGGTTCGGTTATGTTAGGTATGTTAGGTGGGTTAGGTTAGGTTAGGTTAGAAGAATGGTAAGTTGGCTAGTTGGTACTGATCCATAAGGTATGTAACTGCGCAAAAAACTGACGGAAACAAGAAGGAGAGAAAAAGGACAGACACGCATCTGTCCTTTTTCTCTCCTTCTTGTTTCCGTCAGTTTTTTGCGCAGTTACATACCTTATAGTTAGGTTAGGTTAGGTTAAGATATGAACCGCGCTAAAACCGCATTAAACAATGTCACTTAGTGAGATGCAGTGTTTTTCACCTTTACAAGTTGAGAACTGCGATATCTAATGTGAAAGCGCTTGAAAGCGTCGTAATGTTGTAGAAAGCATTGTAAAGTAGCGAGTAAAACGTTTTCTAACGATAGAAGTGCGAAGGTTATGTTAGGTTGAGTTATGTTAGTTTAAGCTAGGTAGCGTCGTGAAACCACCAAAAACGACGTCATTTAACGAGATAGTGTTTTATTGCGAGTACGAAACTGCGATAGGTAAAATGTTGTGAAAGCACACAAAACGGCATGAACAAGCCAAATACTGCGTGTTGTACCGTTACAAGTGCGAAACTGCTATGTTGTGACATTCTCGGTAAAGCGCATGCAAGTATCGTGAAACCTTAAAGAACGATGTCATTTAGCGAGATACAGCGTTCTGTACTGTAATAAGTTGGTGAGAAACTGTGAGGTCATGCAAATATCGTAATTGTGAACGAAACAGTGCAATAGAGCGTTTTTAGATACAAGTGCGAATGTTAGGTTAGGTTAACATATGAACCATCGTAAAACCGCATTAAACAATGTCACTTAGTGAGATGCAGTCTTTTTTCACCATACAAGTCGGGAACTGCGATATCTAATGTGAAAGCGCATGAAACCGTCGTAATGTTGTAGAGAGCATTGTAAAGTAGCGAGTAAAACGTTTTTTAACGATAGAAGTGCGAAGGTTATGTTAGGTTGAGTCATGTTAGTTTAAGCTAGGCAGCGTCGTGAAACCACCAAGAACGACGTCATCTAAAGAGATAGTGTTGTCTTATTGCGAGTACGAAACTGCGATAGGTGAAATGTTGTGAAAGCACACAAAACGGCATGAACAAGCCAGATACTGCGTGTTGTACCGTTACAAGTGCGAAACTGCTATGTTGTGATATTCTCGTTAAAGCGCATGAAAGCATCGTGAAACCTTAAAGAACGATGTCATTTACCGAGATACAGCGTTCTGTGCTGTAATGAGTTGGTGAAAACTGTGAGGTCATGCAAATATCGTAATTGTGAACGAAACAGTGTAATAGAGCATTTTGAGATACAAGTGCGAATGTTAGGTTAGGTTAAGATATGAACCGTCGTAAAACCGCATTAAACAATGTCACTTAGTGAGATGCAGTATTTTTCACCATTACAAGTCGGGAACTGCAATATCTAATGTGAAAGCGCATGAAACCGTCGTAATGTTGTAGAGAGCATTGTATAGTAGCGAGTAACACATTTTCTAACGACAGAAGAGCGAAGGTTATGTTAGGTTGAGTTATGTTAGTTTAGGCTAGGTAGCGTCGTGAAACCACCAAAAAGGACGTCATCTAACGAGATAGTGTTGTTTTATTGCATGTAGGAAATTGCAATAGGTGAAATGTTGTGAAAGCTTACAAAACGGCATGAACAAGCCAGATACTGCGTGTTCTACCGTTACAAGTGCAAAACTGCTATGTTGTGATATTCTCGTTAAAGCGCATGCAAGCATCGTGAAACCTTAAAGAACAATGTCATTTAGCGAGATACAGCGTTCTGTACTGTAATAGGTTGGTGAAAAACTGTGAGGTCATGCAAATATCCTAAATGTGAACGAAAATGTGTAATAGAGCGTTTTTAGATACAAGTGCGAATGTTAGGTTAGGTTAAAATATCAACCGTCGTAAAACCGCTTTAAACAATGTCACTTAGTGAGATGAAGTGTTTTTCAACATTACAAGTCTGGAACTGCGATATCTAATGTGAAAGCGCGTGCAAACAATGATATTATGTTAGAGATGTGACATTGTGGGCACGGCGAAGCGGCTGGAAAGATGCCGCTAACGAAACGCTTCTTTTTCGTTGTACAGGCCGTGTTTTTCATGCTCGCCGGGCCATCGGAACCTTGCACTACCGGGAATGAAGTTGCGGCGATTACATCTGTCTCTGCTAACTACTGTCCAGTGCCTTCATCGAATTTGGACATACTGGATACGCCCCCTCTGGAACATTGCATGCCCGTGACGTCATCGTTGGATCGCCCTTTTAAAGACAGGCCACACAGTTGGACCTTCAGTGGGCACGGCGAAGCGGCTGGAAAGATGCCGCTAACGAAACGCTTCTTTTTCGTTGTACAGGCCGTGTTTTTCATGCTCGCCGGGCCATCGGAACCTTGCACTACCGGGAATGAAGTTGCGGCGATTACATCTGTCTCTGCTAACTACTGTCCAGTGCCTTCATCGAATTTGGACATACTGGATACGCCCCCTCTGGAACATTGCATGCCCGTGACGTCATCGTTGGATCGCCCTTTTAAAGACAGGCCACACAGTTGGACCTTCAGTGGGCACGGCGAAGCGGCTGGAAAGATGCCGCTAACGAAACGCTTCTTTTTCGTTGTACAGGCCGTGTTTTTCATGCTCGCCGGGCCATCGGAACCTTGCACTACCGGGAATGAAGTTGCGGCGATTACATCTGTCTCTGCTAACTACTGTCCAGTGCCTTCATCGAATTTGGACATACTGGATACGCCCCCTCTGGAACATTGCATGCCCGTGACGTCATCGTTGGATCGCCCTTTTAAAGACAGGCCACACAGTTGGACCTTCAGTGGGCACGGCGAAGCGGCTGGAAAGATGCCGCTAACGAAACGCTTCTTTTTCGTTGTACAGGTTAGTTTTTCTCTTTCAAATCATAGGTCTGGAGACGAAATTGTACTTCTTATTGTGCCGTGCCCACAGACATGTTTTATTATTGCATATGAATGTTATTTTGTTTGCAAGTTATTGCTGTGTGGAGATGTCGAGCAAAACCCTGGGCCAACTGTTGATGAAATGTTTCACGAGCTCTTGAAGGGACAATCTGATATCCGAGCAGAACTTGTAAGCCTTAGAGCACGTTTAGACTCAACAGAATCATTAATAAGCACCTTTGGAGTGCGTCTGAATAACTTAGAAGCAAATGTTAAGCAACTACAAACTCAGAAGGGCGTGAGCGAATCGATACAGGAGTCTGTAGATTCCATTCAGCAGTTAATTGATATTCATCAGTCCAAGCTGGTTGACCTTGAGAATCGCAGTCGCCGGAATAATCTTCTTGTATTTGGTATCAGCGCTGCTGGGAGTGAATCTGAAGCAGAGCTACGTGAAAAGGTAGTGAAGGGCATATTTCATGATCGATTAGGGGTGAAATGCACGACAATTGCGCGGATTCATAGATTAGGCAAGCCGGTATCAAGCAGACGTCCTGTTATACTTTTTTTCCAAGATTATACGGAAAAGCAAGCTGTGTTGCGTCAAGCACATAAGCTGAAGGGAACCAAAATTTATCTTCAAAACGACTACTGTCCTGACACACTCCGCAAAAGAAAACTGCTATGGGCAACTGCAAAAGCAGACAGAGAAAGCGGTAGCAAGGTTGCTCTTGTTCACGATAAGCTTCGTATTGATCACACCTTTTTCTGTTGGGACGACTCGCTTAATGCGCGTAGGAAAGTGTCACATGAGATTGCCGTAGGGAATCCCAGCTAGCAATTAGGGGAGCACCAACTTCGTTTGCTTTGCTTCAATGCACGGAGTATAACAAATAAAATTGAAAAGTTGGAAAATATTTTGCTCACGCACGATCCTCATGTCTGTGTGATAACAGAGTCTTGGTTACATGAAGCCATTGGCGATAGCGAGATAGTTCCGCCGAACTACCAACTTTTTCGATGTGATCGTGGTCATCGGGGCGGTGGAGTGGCTGTCATTATCAAGTATGGCATTGATGTAACTATTGCTGAGCGTTTTCCAGTGAGAGAGAGTCTGCTTTTAAAACTTTCATTTGCTGATATGTCATTTTTTCTCTGTGCGGTTTATCGATGTCCTAATGCTGATGATTCTTTTATGAGCGGTTTGTACGATGAACTACTACGTCTACGAAGCAAAAATCTTATTTTAACGGGTGACTTCAATCTGCCAGCCATTAATTGGGATGATATAAATTATGGTACTTCTTCCTCGGCTGACACACTCTTAGACATAATGTTTTCTCTAGGCCTTGAGCAAATGGTAGGACACCCCACAAGGGGGAGTTCGATACTTGATCTGCTATTTACAACGGAACTCTTTACCGAAGCGACTATCACAGTTGAAACCGGTATTTCTGACCATAGATTAATATCATTTGTTTGGGACAGGCATGCACGTTGTAAATCAGTGAAAACGCCAGTGGAAAGTGTTGTAAGAGATTTCAATCGAGCGGATGATGTTGCAGTAATTGATTATTTAGAAACACATCTCCCCACATCTGTTAGTGATGTTGATAGAGCCTGGCAACGCTTCCGTGGTATTGTGGACTTCTGTACAAAGAACTTTGTCCCGCTTAGGAGAATACGCAGGCGTTCACATAACCCATGGATAAACCGTGAGATTATAAAGATCAAGAGAAAGATAAAAAGGTTACGAAAAAAACACAAGACTAGTACGCAACATTTTTCCGATCTTAAAGAAAAATTATTAGAGAGTGTTAGCAAGGCTAGGCATCAATTTTTTAACGACACACTACCTGAATTCATCAGGACAGATCCTGATAAATTTTGGCGCTATATTAAGCAAACTAAAGAAGGCGTTTCTGAAATACAAGTTGATGAGGTCACGATAACAGATCCGGCACTAATTGCTGATCATTTTAATAAATACTTTCAGAGCGTCTTTTCCGAACCACAGTATTATGAACTGCGAGACCCGATGCCCATAATCACGGATGATGTTCTGATAACTCGTGAAGGTGTTTTACAAATGTTACTTAAGGTTAATCCTAAGAAATCGTCAGGCCCTGATGGCATTGGTAATTCATTCCTACGACGCTATGCTGAACAAATCACTGACTTCCTTACTGCCCTTTTCAATGTATCATTCAAATATGGTCAGATACCAGCCGATTGGCGTAAAGCTCGTGTTGTGCCGATCTTTAAAAAGGGTAACCGCTATTCCTTGACAAACTACCGTCCTGTTTCTATCACTAGTAGCTGCTGTAAAATGTTAGAGCATGTTGTTGCAAATTACATTAACACATTTTTATCAGAAAATAATATTTTGTCGCCTAATCAACATGGTTTCCGAAAAAATATGTCTACGGTAACACAGCTTGTGTCTACAGTGCATGAATTCGCACGGGTTCTAGATATATCTGGGCAGACTGATGTGTTCTTTTTAGATTTTAGCAAAGCGTTTGATAAGGTGCCTCATGGAAAACTTTTGTTTAAACTCGAAAATATTGGGCTACCTTCGGGTATCGTTAAATGGATTCATATGTACTTAAATAACAGAACTCAATTTGTTGAGGTCAGGGGTTGTTTTTCTTCTTCGCTAAATGTTTCTTCTGGTGTGCCACAAGGTAGTGTGTTAGGCCCCTTGTTATTCTTAATTTTTATTAATGATTTAGTTGATGTCGTACATAAGGACATATCCGTCAGATTATTCGCGGATGATTGTGTTGTTTTTAAAGAAATATGTTGTGTAAATGACCACATATTACTTCAACAGTCTCTTACAAGTATAGATGAGTGGTGTCAAAACTGGGGCATGGAACTTAATAGTGACAAAACAGTTCTCTTGAGAATAACAAGAAAACGAACTCCCAGCCTTTATACTTATTTTCTCCGCAATAACCCACTCAAAGACGTAGAAAAATACAAATATTTAGGAGTCACTTTGACAAAGTCACTTACGTGGTCAGACCACATTACAAGCATATGCACGGCTGCACTTAGGAAACTGTGGTTTCTTAAGAGGAAACTTAAATCCTCAACGAAGGAGACTAGATTATTGGCATATAACACCTGCATCCGATCAAAACTTGAATATGCCTCGGTTGTTTGGGACCCTCAATGTAAAAAAGATATTGCCTTGATTGAAAAAGTTCAACGGAAGGCTGTCAGATTTATATTTAGTAAATATAAAAGATATGATTCGCCAACACAACTTATGCAACTAAATGATATCCAAACACTGGAAACTCGCAGGAAAATTAATCGGTTAACGTTCCTACACAAAATTCTTTCCGGTAAAGTTACAACAAGTCTGCCCAACTGTGTGAAACCTCTATCTTCTAGAAAAACAAGACATAAGCATAAATATTCATTGGCGCCAGTTTTTGCCCGTACCACTGCTTTTAAAAATAGTTTTTTCCCTAGGACTATTGCTGACTGGAACTCTTTACCAATAAGTGCTTTTCAGTCCGAAGATATTGAAAAACAGCTTGAAACTTTTTTTGTTTAGTTCGGAATGATGTATCCATATGGTGTGTATTCGCAGTGCCCGAGTAATGTAGTTAGTTGACTTTTGCTGCGCATGAGTGTTCTGATCACTGTTTATGTGCCGTAACTCTGTTGTGCAAGTGCACTATAAGTTGTCTAATTAAGTGCTGTGACATTGTACTTTTTTTTGTTGTTTTTGCCCCTCCTGCTTGGGCCTAAGTATAGGCCTGCAGAACCTGTAAATAAAAAAAAAATAAAATAAATAAAAAAACGTCGTTAGGTTAGGTTAGGTTAGGTTAGGTTACGTTAGGTTAGGTTTGGTTAGGTTAGGTTAGGTTAGCTTATGTTAGGTTAGGTTGGGTTAGGTTAGGTTAGGTTACGTTAGGTTAGGTATGAACCGTCGTAAAACCGCATTAAACAATGTCACTTAGTGAGATGCAGTGTTTTTCACCTTTACAAGTTGGGAACTGCGATATCTAATGTGAAAGCGCTTGAAACCGTAGTAAAGTTGTAGAAAGCAATGTAAAGTAACGAGTAAAACGTTTTCTAACGATAGAAGTGCGAAGGTTGTGTTAGGTTGAGTTATGTTAGTTTAAGCTAGGTAGCGTCGTGAAACCACCAAAAACGACGTCATCTAACGAGATAAGTGTTGTTTTATTGCGAGTACGAAACTGCGATAGGTAAAATGTTGTGAAAGCACACAAACGGCATGAACAAGCCAAATACTGCGTGTTGTACCGTTACAAGTGCGAAACTGCTATGTTGTGACATTCTCGGTAAAGCGCATGCAAGTATCGTGAAACCTTAAAGAACGATGTCATTTAGCGAGATACAGCGTTCTGTACTGTAATACGTTGGTGAGAAACTGTGAGGTCAAGCAAATATCGTAATTGTGAACGAAACAGTGTAATTGAGCGTCTTTAGATACAAGTGCGAATGTTAGGTTAGGTTGACATATCAACCGTCGTAAAACCGCATTAAACAATGTCACTTAGTGAGATGTAGTGTTTTTCAACATTACAAGTCGGGAACTACGATATCTAATGTGAAAGCGCATGAAACCGTCGTAATCTTGTAGAAAACATTGTAAAGTTGCGAGTAAAACGTTTTCTAACGATAGAAGTGCGAAGGTTAGGTTAGGTTAGGTTAGGTTAAGCTAGGTAGCGTCGTGAAACTACCAAAAACGACGTCATCTAACGAGATAGTGTTGTTTTATTGCGAGTATTAAACTGCGATAGGTGAAATGTTGTGAAAGCACACAAAACGGCATGAACAAGCCAAATACTGCGTGTTCTACCGTTACAAGTGCGAAACTGCTATATTGTGATATTCTCGTTAAAGCGCATGCAAGCATCGTGAAACCTTAAAGAACAATGTCATTTAGCGAGATACAGCGTTCTGTACTGCAATAAGTTGGTGAAAAACTGTGAGGTTATGCAAATATCGTAATTGTGAACGAAACAGTGTAATAGAGCGTTTTTAGATACAAGTGCGAATGTTAGGTTAGGTTAAGATATGAACCGTCGTAAAACCGCATTAAACAATGTCACTTAGTGAGATGCAGTGTTTTTCACCATTAAAAGTCGGGAACTGCGATATCTAATGTGAAAGCGCTTGCAACCGTCGTTAGGTTAGGTTAGGTTAGGTTAGGTTAGGTTAGGTTTAGGTTAGGTTAGGTTAGGTTAGGTTAGATTAGGTTAGGTTGGGTTGAGTTGGGTTAGGTTAGGTTAGGTTAGGTTAGGTTGGGTTAGGTTAGGTTAGGTTAGGTTAGGTTACGTTAGGTTAGGTTAGGTTACGTTAGGTTAGGTTAGGTTAGGTTACGTTAGGTTAGGTTAGGTTAGGTAAGGATAATTTGGTTAGGTTAGGTAAGGTTAGGTTAGGTTAGGTTAGGTTGGGTTGGGTGTTGTTGGGTTGGGTTGGGTTAGGTTAGGTTAGGTTAGGTTACGTTAGGTTAGGTTAGGTTAGGTTAGGTTATGTTAGGTTAGGTTAGGTTACGTTAGGTTAGGTTAGGTCAGGTAAGGTTAGGTTAGGTTACGTTAGAATAGGTTAGGTTAGGTTAGGTTACGTTAGGTTAGGTTAAGTTAGGTTAGGTTAGGTTGGTTAGGTTAGGTTAGCTTAGGTTAGGTTAGGTTGGGTTGGGTTGGGTTAGGTTGGGTTAGGTTAGGTTAGGTTAGGTTAGGTTGGGTTAGGTAGTTTAGGTTAGGTTAGGTTAGGTTAGGTTGGTTGGGTTGGGTTAGGTTAGGTTAGGTTAGGTAAGGTTAGGTTAGTTAGGTTAGGTTACGTTAGGTTAAGGTATGAACCGTCGTAAAAACCGCATTAAACAATGTCACTTAGTGAGATGCAGTGTTTTTCACCTTTACAAGTTGGGAACTGCGATATCTAATGTGAAAGCGCTTGAAACCGTCGTAATGTTGTAGAAAGCAATGTAAAGTAGCGAGTAAAACGTTTCTAACGATAGAAGTGCGAAGGTTATGTTAGGTTGAGTTATGTTAGTTTAAGCTAGGTAGCGTCGTGAAACTACCAAAAACGACGTCATCTAACGAGATAGTGTTGTTTTATTGCGAGTACGAAACTGCGATAGGTGAAATGTTGTGAAAGCACACAAAACGGCATGAACAAGCCAAATACTGCGTGTTGTACCGTTACAAGTGCGAAACTGCTATGTTGTGATATTCTCGAAGCGCATGCAAGCATCGTGAAACCTTAAAGAACGATGTCATTTAGCGAGATACAGCGTTCTGTACTGCAATAAGTTGGTGAAAAACTGTGAGGTTATGCAAATATCCTAATTGTGAACGAAACAGTGTAATAGAGCGTTTTAATACAAGTGCGAATGTTAGGTTAGGTTAAGATATGAAACCGTCGTAAAACCGCATTAACAATGTCACTTAGTGAGATGCAGTGTTTTTCACCATTACAAGTCGGGAACTGCGATATCTAATGTGAAAGCGCTTGCAAACGTCGTTAGGTTTAGGTTAGGTGTTAGGTTTAGGTTAGGTTAGGTAGGTTTAGGTTTAGGTTAGTTAGATTAGGTTATTGGTTATTAGGTTTGAGTTGGGTTAGGTTGGTTAGGTTAGGTTAGGTTAGGTTGGTAGGTTAGGTTAGGTTAGGTTCTGGTTACGTTAGGGTAGGTTCGGTTACGTTAGTTGGTGAGGTTAAGGGTTACGTTAGTTAGTAGGTAGGTAGGGAGTTTTGTTTAGGTTGGTAAGGTAGGGTAGGTTGTGTTGGGAGTTTTGTTGGGTTGGTTGGTTAGGTTGGGTTAGGTTAGGTACGTTAGGTTAGGTTAGGGTTAGGTTATGTTAGGTTAGGTTAGGTTACGTTAGGTTAGGTTAGGTCAGGTAAGGTTAGGTTACGTTAGAATAGGTTAGGTTAGGTTAGGTTACGTTAGGTTAGGTTAAGTTAGGTTAGGTTAGGTTTGGTTAGGTTAGGTTAGCTTAGGTTAGGTTAGGTTGGGTTGGGTTGGGTTAGGTTGGGTTAGGTTAGGTTAGGTTAGGTTAGGTTGGGTTAGGTTAGTTTAGGTTAGGTTAGGTTAGGTTAGGTTGGGTTGGGTTGGGTTAGGTTAGGTTAGGTTAGGTAGGTTAGGTTAGGTTGGTAGGTTAGGTTACGTTAGGTTAAGGTATGAACCGTCGTAAAACCGCATTAAACAATGTCACTTAGTGAGATGCAGTGTTTTTCACCTTTACAAGTTGGGAACTGTGATATCTAATGTGAAAGCGCTTGAAACCGTCGTAATGTTGTAGAAAGCAATGTAAAGTAGCGAGTAAAACGTTTTCTAACGATAGAAGTGCGAAGGTTATGTTAGGTTGAGTTATGTTAGTTTAAGCTAGGTAGCGTCGTGAAACCACCAAAAACGACGTCATCTAACGAGATAGTGTTGTTTTATTGCGAGTACGAAACTGCGATAGGTGAAATGTTGTGAAAGCACACAAAACGGCATGAACAAGCCAAATACTGCGTGTTGTACCGTTACAAGTGCGAAACTGCTATGTTGTGACATTCTCGGTAAAGCGCATGCAAGTATCGTGAAACCTTAAAGAACGATGTCATTTAGCGAGATACAGCGTTCTGTACTGTAATAAGTTGGTGAGAAAACTGTGAGGTCAAGCAAATATCGTAATTGTGAACGAAACAGTGTAATTGAGCGTCTTTAGATACAAGTGCGAATGTTAGGTTAGGTTGACATATCAACCGTCGTAAAACCGCATTAAACAATGTCACTTAGTGAGATGTAGTGTTTTTCAACATTACAAGTCGGGAACTACGATATCTAATGTGAAAGCGCATGAAACCGTCGTAATCTTGTAGAAAACATTGTAAAGTTGCGAGTAAAACGTTTTCTAACGATAGAAGTGCGAAGGTTAGGTTAGGTTAGGTTAGTTTAAGCTAGGTAGCGTCGTGAAACTACCAAAAACGACGTCATCTAACGAGATAGTGTTGTTTTATTGCGAGTATTAAACTGCGATAGGTGAAATGTTGTGAAAGCACACAAAACGGCATGAACAAGCCAAATACTGCGTGTTCTACCGTTACAAGTGCGAAACTGCTATATTGTGATATTCCTCGTTAAAGCGCATGCAAGCATCGTGAAACCTTAAAGAACAATGTCATTTAGCGAGATACAGCGTTCTGTACTGCAATAAGTTGGTGAAAAACTGTGAGGGTTATGCAAATATCGTAATTGTGAACGAAACAGTGTATAGAGCGTTTTTAGATACAAGTACGAATGTTAGGTTAGGTTAAGATATGAACCGTCGTAAAACCGCATTAAACAATGTCACTTAGTGAGATGCAGTGTTTTTCACCATTACAAGTCGGAACTGCGATATCTAATGTGAAGCGCTTGCAAACCGTCGTTAGGTAGGTAGTGTTATGTTAGGTTAGGTTTGGTTAGGTTAGGTTAGGTTATGTAGTTAGGTTTGAGTTGTTAGGTTAGGTTAGTTAGGTTAGGTTTTGTTAGGTTAGTTAGGTTAGTGAAGTCGTAGGTAGTTAGTAGTTAACGTAGTTAGTAGTTAGGTTAAGATAAGTGGAATGTTAGTTAGTTGTGTTGGTTTGTTTGTTGGTTAGGGTTAGGTTAGGTTGTAGGTTAGGTTACAGGTGGTTTTAGGTTAGGTAGGTTGGTTATAGGTGGTAGGTACGTAGTTAGGTTAGGTTCAAAGTTAGTTGTTTGGTAAGTTAGGCTGTTGGTTTAGGTTGTTCGGTTAATTATGTCTGGGTTGGGGTTAGGTTGTTGGTTAGGTTAGTTCGGTTGGGGTTAGGTAGTTAGGTTAGGTTAGTTTGGTTGGGTGGGTTAGGTTAGTTAGGTTGGGTAGGTTGGTTAGGTTAGGTTACGTTAGGTTTATGAACCGTCGTAAAACCGCATTAAACAATGTCACTTAGTGAGATCAGTGTTTTTTCACCTTTACAAGTTGGGAACTGTCGATATCTAATGTGAAAGCGCTTGAAACCGTCGTAATCTTGTAGAAAGCAATGTAAAGTAGCGAGTAAAACGTTTTCTAACGATAGAAGTGCGAAGGTTATGTTAGGTTGAGGTATGTTAGTTTAAGCTAGGTAGCGTCGTGAAACTACCAAAAACGACGTCATCTAACGAGATAGTGTTGTTTTATTGCGAGTACGAAACTGCGATAGGTGAAATGTGTGTGAAAGCACACAAAACGGCATGAACAAGCCAAATACTGCGTGTTGTACCGTTACAAGTGCGAAACTGCTATGTTGTGATATTCTCGTTAAAGCGCATGCAAGCATCGTGAAACCTTAAAGAACGATGTCATTTAGCGAGATACAGCGTTCTGTACTGCAATAAGTTGGTGAAAACTGTGAGGTTATGCAAATATCGTAATTGTGAACGAAACAGTGTATAGAGCGTTTTTCAATACAAGTGCGAATGTTAGGTTAGGTTAGACTATGAACCGTCAGTAAACCGCATTAAACAATGTCACTTAGTGAGATGTAGTGTTTTTCACCATCACAAGTCGGGAACTGCGATAACGAATGGTGAAAGCGCTTGCCAAACGGCGTTAGGTTAAGGTTAGGTTAGGTTAGTGATTAAGGTTAGGTTATGTTACGTTAGTTAGGTTTGGTTGGTTAGGTTAGCTTAGGTTATGGTTAGGTTAGGTTGGGTTAGGTTAGGTTAGGTGAAGATATGAACCGCGCTAAAACCCGCATTAAACAATAGTCGACTGGGGGGAGGTAGTGGAGATGCAGTGTTTTCACCTTTACAAGTTGAGAACTGTGCCGATATTCCTAATGTGAAAGCGCTTGAAAGCCGTCGTAATGTTGTAGAAAGCAATGTAAAGTAGCGAGTAAAACGTTTTCTAACGATAGAAGTGCGAAGGTTATGTTAGGTTGAGGTATGTTAGTTTAAGCTAGGTAGCGTCGTGAAACCACCAAAAACGACGTCATTTAACGAGATAGTGTTGTTTTATTGCGAGTACGAAACTGCGATAGGTAAAATGTTGTGAAAGCACACAAACGCATGAACAAGCCAAATACTGCGTGTTGTACCGTTACAAGTGCGAAACTGCTATGTTGTGACATTCTCGGTAAAGCGCATGCAAGTATCGTGAAACCTTAAAGAACGATGTCATTTAGCGAGATACAGCGTTCTGTACTGTAATAAGTTGGTGAGAAACTGTGAGGTCAAGCAAATATCGTAATTGTGAACGAAACAGTGTAATTGAGCGTCTTTAGATACAAGTGCGAATGTTAAGGTTAGGTTCACATATCAACCGTCGTAAAACCTCATTAAACAATGTCACTTAGTGAGATGTAGTGTTTTTCAACAATTACAAGTCGGGAACTACGATATCTAATGTGAAAGCGCATGAAACCGTCGTAATCTTGTAGAAAACATTGTAAAGTTGCGAGTAAAACGTTTTCTAACGATAGACTGCGAAGGTTAGGTTAGGTTCGGTTAGTTTAAGCTAGGTAGCGTCGTGAAACTACCAAAACGACGTCATCTACGAGAAGTGTTTTATTGCGAGTATTAAACTTCGATAGGTTAAATGTTTTGTGAAGCACACAAACTGCATGAACAGCCAAATACTGCGTTGTTCTACCGTTACAAGTGCAAACTGCTATATTGTGATATTCTCGTTAAAGCGCATGCAAGCATCGTGAAACCTTAAAGAACAATGTCATTTAGCGAGATACAGCGTTCTGTACT
>NW_023609846.1:0-44470 GCF_013339725.1 Rhipicephalus microplus
CCTTCCGAAGCACCTTACGAAGTGTTGCGCTGTTTACGACTCACAAAGCCATATCAATTATTATTGTACTCGTACAGGTGTAGTCACATGTTCGATCCCGACCACGGCGTTTTAACCGAGGCGGAATGCTATAGAGGCCGGTGTGCTGTGCACGTGCACCGGATGGTACACATTTCCGGAGCTCTCTCATACAATCATGTGGCAGATTTAGGACATTAAATCCCAGATGTTATTATATTGTTCGGCGTGTACGGCATGACATGGTGACTATACATGTATACGCACTACATCGCATCCATTCTGTTTTTTAGACCTTCCAAGCGTTAAAAAAATAGTGCTATAATGCGTGGTTTAGTCGCCTATCGATAGATATTCCTTCACGCACATCTAGTGAACTCTACAGTCATCTCAGTTTCAGTCGCATCTCCATGGCTTCACAGAATGATTCAATATATCTCTCTGCCGGGCGTCAAGGCATTATGTAATAACATTCCAGTTGGCATAGTCTGCATAAACACATCAAGCTAAATTTCGCAAACAATTACAACTTCACGTGTTTTACTGACTCTGTATAACGACGCCTTTTCCCGCTTTGCCGGTGACTACAATAGCATACAGCGTTCCTTTTCTCGATTCAATGTTCGAATTTCTTTGTTTCGCCGTCTATGCAGTTACGCCTTATTGGCTGCCATTTTGGTGTAACACCCCTTCTCAATGCTGGGACAGCAAGGTAGAAGAAAGAAATCGAGTGTAACACCGTTCTTGTTAGCCGCAAATCCTTACATGTCGTCAGAGCTTCTTAGCAGCTCGGCGTTCGTCGTGCCGAACGCCTTTTTTTCTGTCGAGGTCCTCCGACGTGCGGCCTCATGCGGGGATGTCAAACGCGTTCTTCGGTCGCTTGGCATTGAAACTGTGCGCTGCGATCGAGATCCCTCAGCCGGCCACCGTATAACAAGCGGCTGTAACGAATCGAGCACTCACCGCGAGCCGCCGTCTGCTGCTGCCCGGCTTGCGTGCTGCGCCATTGCTGAATAGAGTCTGGCCGGTGTTGACACGTGACGTCGCTGAGGTGCGAATCGATCAGAGGCGCGCACCGGCGCCCACTTGCGGCACGCGCCGAATGCGACCCGCACGGCGAGCCAACCTGGCCGTGATGATTTCTTGGGCTTCTGAAGAGACGGAACATTCTTAGCAAAACACACGAACGGTGAGCAAGAAAGGTAGAACCTAAAAAAAAAAAAAAGGGAATCCTCACGCGTCGTGGGAATCCGTGCTGTGCGGAACATTAAGGGGGCATTCCCACCAGGCCTCGACGGAGGCGGCAGGGGCAAAACTCGCTGAAATTATGCCCTTTTTTTTTCGTCACCTAATCGGTCGGAAAGCCACGCAGAACGACTTTCAGCGTCACGGGAAGCCGTACTTTGGCAGAATTGCCATACAAACCAACTTTACAATAATAGAGGCCTGAGCTAGTTGAGAGTATTCACTCTAAAATACAGGCCGTGCAAACACGGGCACGGGAAAGATGCAAAGACACCAACAGATTCTCTGGTTTCCGTACGGGTGTGGTGTGTAAGGTTCATTTTAGCTGCGGCCGCTCCTGCGTTTACGACAGACGGTCCGCAGTGTTAACCGAAGATAAAGGAGTTTTCGAATAGGGGCCCCAAAGAGATATAGCATCAAGGCCACTGCGCAGCGCAAACATGAACCGCGTTGGGTTTGTGTTGAGGACGCCATTTCTCAAGTTTAGCGGGAGCCCCAAATCCCGCCCCAAAAATTTTGGGTCAGACAAACGTGACGGCACCCACTGAGGTGATGCTCTCGAGACCACCTCGCCCCATGACAAGACATCTCACGTAGCTACTGAAAAAAAAGCACAACGAAATTTCAAGATCATCTACGCACTGAGCGTATTACACACACACACCCACACACACACACACACACACATATATATATATATAGATATATATATATATATATATATAGATATATATATATATATATATTATCTCCCACGGCAAGTTATCTTTAACCCACTTTTCTTCTTCTCATTTACATTACAATTGGCCTAATAACTTCCCCTATACCTTCCTTCGTATTATTGTCTGTTAGATCTCATAATATTGTGTAAAACGCAAAAACGAGCCCTTATAACACGTACTTGATTCCCTATATATATATATATATATATAATATATATATATATCTATATATATATATTATATATCTATATATATATATATTATATATATATATATATATACTATATAGATATATATATATATATATATATATATATCTATATATATATAGATATATTTGTGTGTGTGTGTGTGTGTGGGGTGTTTGGGTGTGTGGGAAGTGTGCGCGCGTATCGCGGCAAGGACCAGAGCGCGTTTTGCCCCCACAGCAGGCGGAGCTTCTACGGGCTGTGCTCTCAATACGAAAAAAAAACGCTGCCAAGTGTACCTGGAGCGGCCGTGTAATCGCGTTTACACTTGAGAGACACGGCACTGATTTGGTCTACCGATTGTCTTTGGGAGTGTCTTTTGTCTTGTCATATTTACACTTCAACGACACAAACAGTCCGCCGATGGTCTCTGAAGACTGCGCCCGTGCCTTAATTGTCATGCTCACAGCCTTTCGTTGGCCAATTCTGTAGTCACACTGGAGGCACACGCAGCGACACCAACCTGCACCTCATTTTCAGCCATGCTCCCTGCTCTGCCGTTGTCCCTCTCCGCTACGCAGCGCAGCCCCCGTCATGAAAATCCATGGCGTCGAGGAACGGGGTGGGGACACACGAAATGGAAGTGAAAAAAATACTTTCGTGGGGCGCCAAGATGCCTATTCAAGCACCGTGGAAGCCTCGGAGGGAGCATTGTTATCTCCACGAAGATTTCCCCCTTCGTGGTCGTTTAAAGCAAAGACATGGGCAAACTTTCGCTCAGCCGCGGATCTCCTGACGACAGGTCTGTCGATGCGTTTTGCTGGTGTTTTGGTCTGTCGTTATGTACACTACGACGACGTGCTGTTTTGAGGCGCGTCATCGTTGTCGTTGGCCCAGTGTGACCATGGGGAAGTATGCGCGCTTATCGCGGCAACGATCAGCGCGCGCCTTGTCCCCCACAACAGGCGGGAGCTTCTACGGGCTGCGTTCTCAATACGAAAGAAAAACGACTTCGTAGGCGGGCGACTCGTCGGCCGATGGTATGCGTCTGCCTCGTGTCTTCATGGGTGTCGTGTCAGGTCGTGTCGCTCTAGTGTAACGCGCCTTTACACTAGCGTTTGTAGAGTTACGTGAGATCAGATGCTAGCCGTTCTCCGTAACACGTTCGAATATGTTGCTATCGCATTCATTGCTTCGCCGTTTTGGTGAACTGACTTTTTTTTAAATAGCGTATCTCTTTTGTTAGTCTCAGTGTACATATCCTTGTACATTTTGTGTATTTTATTTACCCTGTTTGAGGAGGCATTCTGTAACTGCCTTATATGCTTGCACTTCTAGCGTTTTATTATTACTTGCGTTTAGTTTCTTCAGTTCCCAGTTTCAAAGTATGTTGTAGTTTGAATTTATTCTTGGCCGTTGTTGTTGTTGTTGTTGTTGTTGTTGTTGTTTTCTGACCGAATGTATACCAGCCAATTGTCAAGGTTGTACTTTTTTTACCGTTACTCTTACTCAGTCATTTTTCCGGTTATTGTTATATGTCATCCTATGTATACCCTCGTCAAGGGCCTTTAGGGGTATTTTGAAATAAAAAATAAATAAAGGCTAATCGAAAACTTTTCGCTCCTGCTTGACCCAAAGCGTCCAACGCAAATAGTTTGCTTTTCGAGAATACCTTATTAGAACACGAGATCGCTACCAGGAGGCTTAACTTCTAATCCTTCTTTGGGCCCGAGAATGTTATTGCACGCCAAAGTTCGATGAATTCGCAGTTCTGTACCGGCACAGGAACGAATCAACACGTTCAATGGTTGATGCATGCCCCGCCGCGGTGGTCCAGTGGCTAAGGTACTTGGCTGCTGACCCGCAGGTCGCGGGTTTGAATCCCGGCTGCGGCGGCTGCATTTCCGATGGAGGCGGAAGTGTTGTAGGCCCGTGTGCTCAGATTTGGTGCACGTTAAAGAACCCCAGGTGGTCGAAATTTCCGGAGCCTCCACTACGGCGTCTCTCATAATCATATGGTGGTTTTGGGACGTAAAACCCCACATATCAATCATCAATGGTGGATGCATGCCATATCGACAATAATTGTGGCGCAAACGTGAGTCAATCGTCAATCAACTGACGTAAAGAAGAAGAACGAAACGCCCTGACAGTATTTGTCATGTCAGTGCCTCTCTTTCAGCGCCAACCAGATGTGCCTGATCCGGCCGTTCACCATCCTCTCCTCTAGCCATTTCCTGCTCTCGCCCATCGCCTAGCCTTCACGTGTGCTTTGTGGCTGTCTCAGGACGGAAATCATATAAAGTAATTTTTTGTTCGGTTGTGTAAAGATCCGCTGGGCGGCGTCTTGCATTCCTCGTGTTCAAAGTTGCCGGTCACGCTGGCTGGGTGTAAGAGTACGGCGTTTTGAGATAGCATGTCGCCGTTTGTGCTTCATGCAGGCAACCAATGGGGAAGCGTCACTGCGACGCTGCTGCATGCGTCAATTTCAGAATGCTGTGAGGCGGCGGCATTGCTTCGAGCCACAAAGAAGTAAGAAGGAACGAATCTGACAGACGTATATATCATTTTGGAGAGTGAAACACGTCTATCGCATCAACTTGGGAAGCACTCCGCGCACGTGTGACGCAAGCATACTCTATTAGAGTTACTCTATATGCTACTTGTACATGTTACTGTATATGCTACCTAAAGGTATACCATATACAGTAACTCTGTACCTATATACATGTGGCGCCGCGTCACGACCACTTCCTGAACTAAAGCGGACTGACAGCTCTCGCGTTCGTGAGGGCGCGTTTGCACTGGCATGGGAAGAAATAAAGGAGGCATTTGTCACGTAGGCCCACATCGATCCGTGCCGGATTGATAGGTTCGCCAACTACGTGAGCATGCGCGGATGCGTTTTAGATGCGGAGCATCTAATACTCGAGGCTTGTAGTGCGGCGCCGTCCGCCAGCTTCCTTCCCTCTTCTTCCACCATCTGGTGCATCCCTTCCCTCCTCTACGCACCGCGCGCGCTTCACTCTCCCACCATCTGTGACCCTTCCTCCTCTACACACGCGTGCGCTTCTCCTCTTCACGAAACATTCGCTAGCTGTATATGTAGCGCGCATGCGCCGTCACGCTTCGAGAACATCGGCAGCTGACGCGCGCAGCATGCGCCCGTCGCGCTTCGAGAACATCGGCAGCTGACGCGCGCGCATGCGCCGTTGCGCTTCTCCCCCTTCTCGAACATTCGACAGCTGACCGTGACTGCGCCGTCGCGCTGTGATATATACTCAAGGTCGGCGCTGCGCTCGCTCAGTTGCCGCTCGTCGGTTGGTTTGTACGCGCGGTCGACGTCCAAGGTCGCGGTGAAATGAATTCCAATGAATCCACAAACACAATGATCGACGTCCCTTCGACCAGCGCCGCCCTTTCGCATACGTGTGTACGTGTTCAACTCAATTTAACACCCCCTCCTACAACCACGTTAACCAATTTAGCCATCGACCCAAGTAAGTCGCAATTTACAACCCCATTTCACAACCACGTTAACCAATTTAGCCATCGACCCAAGTAAGTCGCACTTAACACCCGTTACCCAATTATATGCTCCGCATCCTCCTCAGTGGTCCCCGAGGGAAGCTGCGGGCAATTTTTTTTTGTACGTTCTTTCTTTACCGCAGTTGTGCGCCTTGCAGTGTTAGTAGGTACCTGGTGTCTTGACATCTTTGTCTCCGAGTCTGCACGTCTTGTCTTTCTCGAATAAAGCACATGATGCAAACATCTGGTCGCACATTAAAAATAACGTCCAAGGAATCGGCGCAATCGAAAACTACACGTGCTGTGCGTCGAAACTCGCAGCCTACCAAAGAAGTGTCCTTCAAGAGCCTGATTTGGATGAAGATTGCCGAAAAGACTTCAGTAGTGAGTTGTGACCCCAACATACCTGTTTTTTTTTTTTTTTGCACACAGAGAAGAATCCCATCGTCGCCACCGCTCATTTTGCTCATGTATAGGTTCCACTATGCGCATCTCTAGAAACAATGGCTTACATGCTTAACTTGAAATCAGCATACCTATTAAAGAGCGCACACGTTATCTCTTTCGTTCACAAATAAGAGGCGGTGGCAGCATCACTGTGAACGTGTCCAGCGCGCGCGCGCGAATATGGTTTTCCAGCCGCTCTGGCGTTTTCGATCTTTCCGCTTCTCAACTATGAATAAAATGCTTATATGCGCAATGTTTTATGCAAGTGTTAAACGAAGTTATCGCGTCATTGTCTAAGCTGAGTATAAGCTTACCTCGGCTGCGCTGCGATGAAAGCCATTTCACCACGTCAGCAGTCTCATTCGAACTCTGACGTTACTGTCACTGAGGAGAGCTATGTGCTCCATCGTGCGAACGTGCGTATAACAAGCGGCGTTCGTGAGCGCCTTCCTGCAGGGCCGATTTACGCTAAACTATAAGTGTGACTCAGCCGGAGTATTGCGTCCTCATTATAAACCACCGCAAAGGCCCCTTCCATGCTTTTCCAATCAACGCAGTACTGTGCTTGCTGCGACCACGTTATTTTCGCAAACTAATAAAGATTGACAGCATAAATTTGACCTCCCCTTATGGCGCGATTGCCTTCTCTTGCAACGCACTATGTCCCTCTTGGCTCCTCTCTACATGCTTGCACATGCGTTTTAGATGCGAAGCAGCCCTTTGACTAGTATGTGTATCGTTGTCCATCCGATCTCCGTGCCAACGCGCTGCACCACGTTCCCTCCGCCGCAGTTGTTGGAATAATGCCAAGTAGGTCAAGTCGCAGCTGCGTGTTGACATCACTCTCTGATCACCCGCAGCAACTGCGGCTCCTCCCAACACACCTATCCGTCCGCTCGTAAAACACTTCTCTCTCGCTTCACCCTCTCTGCTGCCCGCAACGCTCGACAGCACGTCGAGTAAAAGCACTATTTCGGCTCGTTTATGTGAGGATGAAACTTACATAAAACCCAACCCACCTCCCGTGTCTTTGCGTTTCAAAGAAACGTTTACTCGAATAAAGGTTACACCGAGTTTTGATTCAGACCGCTCTTTCAACACCAGCATCGACGCCCGTTTCAGCCGGGTCAGCGCCGTGCTCACCGCTGCTGCTTCGCATCCCATCATGGTTCCCTTCGGGAGATAGGTCATAATTTGTTCTTTTTGATTTCGACTAAGATATCCTTAACGCGCGTCGGTTCCCCGATTCACTCTGCTGTCATCTTGTCACTTAATATTACACCTATATCAAGCATGCTCACGATGACGCTGGTGAAGATGAAGAAAAAGAGTGGTCCAGACCACGCATCGTCTTTCTGCTACTGATAAAACGAACGTGAATGAACTTTCGCCCGCGAAATGCAGCGCCGACGAAGAAAACAAGCTACCATGGAGGCGAGAGTTCGAGAGGCAGTGGCAAAGCCGGCACAAGCTGCTACTCGTGAGGTCTATATAGTACAAAATTAATGCTGCAGTTAGCCAACGCTGACAGTTATCAATATAAGAGATAGTCAACAAAGACGAGACATAAGTCAGTGCTAGCCACGAATTAGTAATGTCAGCCGGTGCATGGTAGTCGACACTAGCCAAGGAGGATAAAGAAAAAGTGCTGGAGTGGAAGCTCCCGCAATGCTTGCCAGCAGAAGTGAAGCCAGCTTTTGCCTCTGCCAAGATGGCGGAAACATGCTCTTTCTGGTAGTGCCCACTTGAAGATCAAGTGGCCTTGATATGTTTTGTAAATTCTACGTTAATTCTATATTAAAGGGAAGTTGTTCCGACGAAACAACACAAAGAAATGAGTATGGGTTGACTGAATCTTCAAAGAACTTTGCCTCCAATCAGAGGCTCACAAAGGAAAATTAGTAACTGTAAGACGCACTTGGAGCGCTATGTGACCCGACGAAGTTCACACATTAAACTCGTTGGGCGTGCGAGGGAAACGCTTCGTTTTTGATCGCTGACCAATGATACTTTATCATGCCCCTAGTAAGATGGCCGCCACAGCCGCCATCTTGCCAGAGGAAGGACTTCACTTCTGCGCAATCATTTCCACTCCAGTAACTTTTTAATCCTCCTTGACACTAGCCAAATTACACGAGCTGTACAGAAGCCGGACACTCGATTGGTGCACGTGTCACCAGGGGATCCCATGCGTCCGTCGAGCCTTTCTTAGGCAACTTTGGGACGGCCGGTGATGGCCGGGGGCGTCTTGAATGTTTAGTCAGGTGATGCGGCGTCGTTGTCTAGAAACCAGCACTTCAGGTAGAAAGGCAACGCTTCGAAGCTTGTGAACTTCGCCACCCATCCTCTTTGTTATCAAGATGTCAACCTTCGCGCACGCACACGAAACAATGGCGATGCACGATCACTGTAAGATAGCATATGTGCTCTGCAAGCGCAGCCATATACAACCACAGACGAATCGATAATCAGTTTATTACATATTTTGTAATGTACAACACTCATATCGGCTTTGGTCTAGCTCCTCAATCAGGACGTCTCGGGAAGGATCTGATCGAAGTCGCCCATTTCAGCTTCCGAATGGCCACTGCGTGTACAAGGCGCAGTTTTCAACATCAATCGACGGTCAAAGAATAGTATACTGATCGCGCCACATAGAAAACGTTCATTTGATATTTCACACTGCTCCTTTCTAGGAACTTGTAAGAGTATATATATATAATATATATATATATATATTATATATATATATATATATATATATATATATCGACTAGAACCCACAGCCAGAAACGGCACTTATATTGCGAGAGGTGCACAAAACCATTTAGTGAGAAAGAAAGCTTACACAGTCGGGCAGCCAGAGAAAAGAAATACGCCATCGGATTTCACTAATCCAGTAAAAATGTTACCGCTGGCAATTAAAGCGAGGCTTCTGTCGGTGCAATTAACGTGGTGAATTGGGGTCTGCACGACAACCTAGCAACGCTTTCTGGCGAGCCTAATATGGAGCTATCTTGGGGTGTTTTTGTTTTCCAATCCGCATGAACTTTTTCGTTGCGTCACTGTTGTAACACAAAACTACGCGCCTTTTGACCTGCTCCACTGTCAGTGTAGCGTTATTTCGGTTTGTTGTTTTCAGTAAACACGAGGCCACCTACCTGTGTGCGGAATTGAAAGTGCAGGGTTGTGTACCGTATAGATGTTAAATATTTTAGAAATTCTCAAAGCTTTTTATTGAATTTCTATGGAATGATAAAACAGAAGATCCGATATCGACCCATGTCACGAGACCTGCGTCTTTCGTGTCCTTCTTGTCTCTGTGTCATCGTTTTGTTCTCGCGCTATAACTATCGTCCAGCCAGAATGACGTCACTGAGCTGACACGCACGTCAACACTTACAATTCTAAGACGACCTTGATATATTATATATATAATATATTATATTATATAATATATAATATATATTATAATATATATATAGATATATATATATATTATATATATATATATATATATAATATCTATATATATATATATATTGCCCGCTGTGTTGGTGGCAGAAGACGAGAGCGAAGAAGTGAATGGCAGCTGTGGCTGAGTAAGAGTCCCCACTTCGGTTCCTGCCTATCGTTTCCTCTCGCGACAATATATATATAAGAAAAAGCGGATGCTTAAGGCTCGCTTTTCCGTGTTTTGACACCATTGTTAATGAAAGCTAACGACAATAATGCCAAGGAAAGTATAGGGGAGGTTATTAGACCAAATTGTAAGGTAAATGCGAAGAAAGAAAAGTGGGTGAAAAGATAACTTGCCTTGGACAGGAACCGAACCTGCGACCTTCGAATAACGCGTCTGGGTTGACAATAAAACGGTCGCTCCTTCGTACCTGACGTCGTCTCACAGTGGTGGAGCGTGCTGTGATTCCAAGTCCTCGTGCACTACGCGTGTCACCCCTGGAGCTCCGATCAGGTCGGACGGCTGCGCTTGCCAACAGTGATGGCGCAAAACGACCCACCCTCTACCGCCTTCTTCGCACCACCGCTCAGCTGCTGGGCCTCACCACAACCGTGAGTACCTCGCAACGAGACCCTCCAGTGTTTTCTGGCCTTCGCGGTGAGGGACGGTAGAAGAATGGCTGGACAGTTACGACCGTACCAGTGCTTGCAATTACTGGGATGAGGCACATAAGCTGCGCTATGTACCCTTTTATCTGAAGGAGGTTGCTAAGACGTGGTATCATAACCACGAACGCGACTTTCCTGATTGGTCAGCATTCACGGTGCAGCTGCGTCAAATATTCGGCACTTCTACAGGACGCTCTGAGGTAGCTAAACAGAAGCTCGCTACCCGCATCCAGGGGCCTGACGAATCGTACACATCGTACATTGAAGACGTTCTGGCCCTCTGCCGCCGCGCCCAAAAGGACATGCCGGAGGCCGATCGTATTCGGCAAGTAATGAAAGGCATCAACTCCGTCGCCTTTAATGCTCTTGTCATGCAGAGCCCGACAACAGTTCAGGACATTATTACCACCTGCCAGCGCCTGGACGCACTTACTCAATGCGCCTTCCACACGCCTCCTATGACACTCGTCTTACTGGGCGAGCATGAGCTGCGAGCTCTAATTCGCACCATAGTGAGAGAGGAACTTCACAGCCTTGTTCCTGCCAGCGCACCGACTTCACCTGCCCGCTCACCCCCCTCCTAACCTGCGGGAAATTATAAAGGACGAATTGGCGTCGATGACGAGCGTCGCACGTGCCCCGCCTCCTGTGCCCTTACATGTGCCTACGTATGCCGAAGTCGTGTCACGGCCTCCTCCACCTACTCCACCTGTAACTACGGACGTCGTATACGACCATTTGGCCGCGATGGCAGCCAAGGCACCACCACAACCACACTTCCCTGCCTGGCGCCCTACGCGCCCCGTCTGTTACTACTGTGGCATAAGAGGACATATCTCCCGCTTTTGCCGTCGGCGCCAGCAAGATGAACGACGAGGTTATTCTTCGTACGAGAGTGACCGGGCTGCGAGGTCTGACCCCTACGTTCCAGGAACCTACATTCCCTCGTCACGACGTTCGCCTTCGCCTCCTTTGTCCCACGGTGAACCTCGTTCTTCCCGCTCACCCCGCCATTGTTCACCGTCGCCCTTCCGCTGTACTACTTCGCCTTTATGTTCTGCCCTAATGCCCCTCGACAGCCACTCGAAAATCTAGAAGCTGCAGTTTTTGGAGGAAAAACTGCATGTCGTCGAAGTGTCCCAATTCCTCCTGCGCGCCCTGCAAATTTACTAACTGTTTGTGTAGAAGGCATTTCGGTTGACGCACTCGTGGACACTGGAGCAGCCATTTCGGTCATTGATTGCAAACTATGTCATCGTCTACGAAAAGTGCAAACTCCATATGTTGGGCCGGTGTTATGTGGTGCTGATGACAATCGAATTTACCCTGTTCGACAATGTACTGTTCAAGTCCTGATCGACGGAATTCGTCACCATATACAATTGGCTGTGCTTTCTTCATGTGCTCATCCGATTATATTGGGCTGGGACTTCCTGTCAGCCGCTTCCGCTGTCATTTCGTGTGGTCCGCCCGTTATTCGCATTACGGACACTGAAAATTCTAGTGCTTACGATTTTTCGTCGCCTCACCTTGTTGCAGCTGCAGACTTTGTACTGCCCCCGGCCCAAGAACGTATCCTCACCATTAGATCCAGCGATACCATTGACGGTGACGCAGTGGTTGTCCCCGATCAGCGCTGCATTTTCCGAGGAATCGCCATCGCATGTTGTCTAGTGCGGTTTTCGCGTGGTCATGCCAGTCTCACCGCCTACAACACGACAACAGAGCCACAACTACTGCCAGAGGGGTCCACTGTTGCCAGCCTTATCGACATAGCACCGGTATGTGTCGTCACTGTATCGTCTCCGCCGTCAGTCGCTAAGTGTACGCCACCAGGAGGCTCATCTAATGCGCTTAAAGCCACTTTGAGTCCATATCTCACTCCAACGCAAACTAATGACTTAATGGCCCTTTTAACAAAACACAAGACTTGTTTTGACGTTTGTTCGGATGGCTTAGGTCAAACTACGGTGACCTCTCATCACATCGCCACAGACGGTTCTCGTATTATCCGCCGTCGCCCTTACCGCGTGTCGTCTTCAGAACGCAAGGTCATCGAGGAACAAGTCAATGACATGCTCGCACGCAACGTTATCAGACCTTCCACAGCCCTTGGTCTTCTCCTGTTGTCCTAGTTAAGAAAAGGGACGGATCAGTGCGATTTTGCGTTGATTACAGGGCACTAAACAAAATTACGCGCAAGGATGTATATCCTATGCCTCGAATTGACGATGCACTTGACACCTTACAGGGTGCAGAATATTTCTCGAGTCTCGACCTACGATCTGGGTATTGGCAGATCCCGATGCATGAGTCTGATAAAGAGAAGACAGCGTTTGCTACTCCTGATGGTCTCTTCGAATTCAATGTGATGCCTTTTGGGCTCTGCAATGCCCCAGCCACATTTGAGCGGATGATCGATACGGTGCTGCGTGGCCTAAAATGGAAGACCTGTCTTTGTTACCTGGATGACATCGTCATCTTTTCATCCAGCTTCTCGCAACACCTAGAACGTCTAGACGAGGTGCTCACATGTCTAGCCAAAGCCGGTCTCCAGCTAAATACCAAGAAGTGTCGGTTTGCGAGCCGCAGCATCAAAGTGTTAGGCCACGTTGTCAGCAAGCTTGGCATCGAACCTGATCCCGACAAAGTGGCCGCTGTGCTGCACTTTCCTAAGCCCACCACGCTCAAAGACCTTCGCAGCTTCCTCGGCTTAGCCTCTTACTTCCGCCGTTTTGTCCGTGATTTTGCCACTATCGCGGCTCCTCTTCACAAACTCCTGACCACAAGTGCATCATTTCTTTGGACAGATGACTGTGAAGCTGCTTTCCAGACCCTGAAGCGATGCCTCACGTCAGGGCCAGTTCTTCGCCATTTTGATCCCACAGCCCCTACTATATTACACACTGACGCAAGTGGGCACGGAATCGGCGCTGTTCTGCTGCAGCGTGACCAGGCTTCACAAGAGCAAGTCGTGGCTTACGCGAGCCGTACTCTCTCCCCAGCGGAACGCAATTACAGCATCACTGAACAGGAATGTCTCGCTATCGTATGGTCCGTGCAAAAATTTCGCCCCTATTTGTATGGCCGCCGCTTCACGATCGTCACGGATCATCATGCGCTCTGTTGGTTGTCATCATTAAAAAACTTGTCAGGACGCCTCGGTCGTTGGGTGCTCCGACTGCAGGAGTATGACTACAGTGTCACATACCGGTCGGGCCGCAAACACCAAGATGCCGACGCTTTGTCACGCTGTCCGCTGTTGCAAAATCATGACGCATCTACCTGCTGCGCAGCACCTCCCAGCCAAGAGACCACGCAGATGACCAGTCTTAGTCCCATCGAGCCCACTGCACCGGATGACTTCCTTCAATCCGCAGACCTCACCTCGCTCCAACGTGCAGACACATACTGCCGTACAATCATCGATCGGCTCACCGGCTCATCTCGTGCTCCCAACAGCCGCTTGCGACGACAACTCACGCGTTTCAAACTTCATGACGGAACGCTACTTCGACAAACTTACCATCCTCTCGGTAGCCGATGGGTCCCGGTCATACCTCGCTCACTTCGACTCCAAGTCTTAGAAGCCTTTCATGACGACCCGACGGCTGGCCACTTGGGTTTTCATAAAACCTACGATCGCATTAAGACTCGCTGCTTCTGGCCTGGCCTCTCCACTAGTGTTTCCAGGTACGTCACTTCCTGTTCATCATGTCAGCACCGAAAACGTTCGACATCTCTTCCCGCCGGCCCTCTACAAGCCTCTCCCGTGCCCATCCGCTCCCTTCGAGTTCGTCGGCATAGACTTATACGGACCCCTTCCGCTTACCGCCGCCGGTCACCGCTGGATTGTTACTGCCGTAGACCATCTTACTCGCTACGCTGAGACGGCAGCTCTTCCTACTGGAGCTGCCAGCGAAGTAGCCGACTTTGTTCTGCGTGCCATTATCCTGCGCCACGGCGCCCCTCGTGTTCTCCTGAGTGACCGTGGCAAGACATTTCTTTCTCGTGTGCTCGCTGAAGTTTTACAGGCCTCTGACACAATCCATAAGACCACCTCGGCATATCATCCGCAAACCAATGGTCTTACTGAGCGTTTTCATAGAACTTTGTCAGACATGATCTCTATGTATGTCCAACCCGATCACAAGAACTGGGACACAATACTACCTTTCGTCACGTTTGCCTATAACACTGCCATACAACGCACTACAAGTTACAGCCCGTTTTTTCTTGTGTATGGCCGTGCACCATCTTTTGTTCTAGACACCAGCTTTTGTCCACGCCTTCTGTCCCATCTGCGTCCCTTCCGGAAGAATTCGCTGCCCGTGTCAACCACTGCCGCACAATCGCCCGCGCCAACACCTCTACCATTCAGGCCCAGCGAAAAGTTCGTTGTGATGCGACACGTCGAGTTGTGTCATTCTACCCAGGCGACGAAGTGCTCCTCTGGACACCTGTTCGCACACCCGGCCTCTGTGAAAAATTCATTCACAGATACCTGGGTCCTTACACCGTGCTTGAACGAACATCGGCCGTAAATTATCGCGTCGCTCCGGTTACTTCGGCTTCTGATCGCCGTCGTCGCGGGACCGAGATCGTCCATGTGTCTCGCCTGAAACCTTATATCCAGGCGCTCATACACTTACTAAATGAACGTCTTGCAGACCGCTTTCGTGTAGGGGGGAAATAGTGTGAGCGCTGATTGTGTTGCTCATCATTTTCACTTTCACCTGCGCATACAAAGCACCGTGATCATCATCATCGTAGGCCGCTCGCTGCTTTGTTCGGTTGCTGGCTCGCGCGTCTGGGTTGACAATAAAACGGTCGCTCCTTCGTACCTGACGTCGTCTCACAATATATATAATATATATATATATATATATATATATATATATATATATATATATATATATATATATATATATATATATTATATATATATATATATATATATATATATATATATATATATATATATATATATATATATATATATATATATATATAGTTTTGGTGTTAACTGGAACATTTCATTTTTACGACTCATTTTTACTTACAGTCTGGAGATAAGTCCAACTTCGAACTTTAAAGTGAATTCTGTACTTCAAGCTCCAGTAACAAAATCCTGGACGGCTCTGATCGCTATTTGTATACTAGCTAACCTCAGTGACATAACCATGGTAGTTAATTAACCTTGGGCTAAAAGTAGCACCCCGCCGAGGTGGTCTAGTGGCTGAGGTACTCGGCTGCTGACCCGCAGGTCACGGGTTCGATTCTCGGCTGTGGCGGCTGCATTTCCGATGGAGGCGGAAATGTTGTAGGCCCGTGTGCTCAGATTTGGGTGCACGTTAAAGAACCCCAGGTGGTCAAAATTTCCGGAGCCCTCCACTACGGCGTCTCTCATAATCAAATGGTGGTTTTGGGACGTTAAACCCCACAAATCAATTGGGCTAAAAGTAATCGCAATGTCGTTTGTTAAGACCTCTGAACATGCTTTTCAAGTTCGAATATAATGTTTGCGCCATTGTAGGCTGTTGCGATAATGGCTTCCTTGCTATTTGAAAACTGTTTTAGCAGTGCACAATTGCTATCCGATTCGGTTTTGTAATAATTGTAGGGGTTTTACGTTGCAAGACTATATTATTATGAGAGACGGCGTAGCGGAGGACTTCGAACATTTCGATTACCTGGTGTTTATTGACGCACACCTAAATACAAGTACATGAGCGTCAAGGATTTTCGCCTGTATGCGGCCGCCGCGGCCGGTATTCGATCCCGAGAGACCTTTGGGTCAGCGATCGGCTACCCTACAATGATTAGACCACCGTGGCGCGTTGATTCTGAATAAACAGATCTAGTTGGGTGTCCACAGCCTGCGAGTTATTACCAATGGCAGGCTGCGTACGTAAAGCTGTTACCAAGGGTTTTTTTTTAAACACTTTGGCCGTTGCGGACATTGAATTAAATCTGTATAGTATTGGTATTTTATACAATTGTACTTTCAGCTGTGCACCAGCTTCTGCTATGCCCAAAATTTATTTTCTTTTTGAATTTGCTAACCTTGCCGGCGGCTTGCCGGAGGGAGCGACGAGCCTGAGCACATCGTCGACCAGTGCTTGCTTGAGCAGGGCATCGGCACGCGTGCTCGCGGTCAGAGACGGTGACGCATTCACCTCCAGGAGCCAAGGGCGCAGCTGTTCGTCCAGGAGAACGTCGTAGCTGCGCATCGTCACATGTTCGTTGTGCCTCACAGATCGTTTCAATTGGAACACTCCAACCACACGTTTCTACATTGCTTAAGTACAAAAAAAGGAGAGTACATCAACGACGCTGTGCGAATAAGATTTTCTGATGCTGTCAGTGAAAAGAAATATTATTGTTACTGCATATGTGATTTGGGTATGAGCCTCTTGGTAGCGGGGAACAGGCAGATGAGAGAACAGGACGTTCGGCTAGCGAGATAGGCCTCCGGTGCACGACCGCTTCAAGCCCCCGAGTACGCCACAGCGTAATAAACCCATTTATAAACGTAACAGAGTGGTGGAGGTGCTGGGTACAGCACGTCGACGAACCACGGAGCCACACCTGTTTGAACTTTCACCGGAGCCGTCGCCTTGCTGGTCTGCCACCGACAACAACCGTCATGACCGCGAGCGAAGGTCACGGCTTCTCAACCACGCAAAGGTCAGTGCCGGCTGCACCTCGGTATCCCTATATGGAACCCCGCCCGTTCGCGGGAAGAGCAGGGGAAGATGTCGATGCGTGGCTGACACATTACAAAAGGGTGAGCCGGTACAACGCCTGGGATCCCACCGACCATTTGGGAAATGTCGCGCTGTTTCTAACGGAAACCACTTTGATGTGGTACGAAAACCACGAACATTCCTTAACAACGTGGGATCGTTTCGCCGAAGAACTCAAGGAATACTTCGGTGACTCTGATTCTAAAAAGAAAATCGTGGAGCGCACGTTGGCTCAAAGAGCCCCAGACTGCTGGAGAAACGTGTACCACCTACATAGAGGAGGTTCTGATGCTCTGCAAGATAATAGATTCGCATATGTCTGAAGAGGACATGGTCGGACACCTTTTGAAAGGTATAGCAGAGGACGTCTACAATTTCTTGATAGGCAGGGAAGACCTCACTTCCGTCTCCGCCGTCCAACGTCTCTGCCGTACTTTCGAGAAGCTGAAGACCCGCCGTATTGCCCCGAAATTTGGTAGGCTGGCAAATGTAACAACGGTCGCCAGCGTCGACGTAAGCCCGCCTGCCGACCTTGCCGCTACCCAGAGGCTCATAACCAAATCACATATGCAGTAACAATATTTACAGAAGTAGCACGCAGTTGAATTCGTGTTCTGTATTGAACGAACCCGTTTTGTGCTGAAGAACTGTTCACTCCGGCGAATGTAATTTCACGAAGCAAGTTGTCTTTGAGTCGCCAGTGCAACTCGCGGAAGCGCTGCACAAGAATACTCACCCGTAAAGTTCGAAGCAGTGCCTGTCGGACATCATGGACGGCTGCGGGTAAAACGCAATAGTAACCTTAGCCAATGCGCAAACGTATACAGAGCAAGAAAACTGAATTGGAGTGACCCACGGGCAAGTGGCAACAACTCCAGTGTTGTTGCGCGCTTTTTTTCGTACATTGCCATAGATGCATGCAGTTACTGGCTTAGTAATGCGCATAGAATAAACCGAGGAGGCTTAACTGTATTTTAATTTTAGGCACGAATAGTTCTGCGCCGGAACAACAGCACACTATCTACACAGCAATCGGAAATACTCATTCTGTAGATTTCTGTAAGTATGTCTGTCTGTAGCGACGACCTATACGCACCGCGACGGCAGTTAGCGAGTGCGCCACCAGGTTCTTGAGGTCCTGGCGCAGTCGAGCCGCGGACACGGAGCCCCTCGTGCCCCTCACGAACATCTCTAGGCTGGACAGGCTCCACTTACCACCGTGTGACTGGTTGTAGCGGCCCTGCAGGGAAATGGTTGATCAATGCGGAGTATACTCTTACGGGTGTCTCTCAAGAGATGAGTATTCGGACGCTTCATTCGCTCTCGGCGCTTATTATTCTCGCGGCACTATTAATGACGTCATCAGCTTGTTCACGTGACGTTAGAATGAAATAAGCTCTCGATTGGTCGATATACGAGAGATCTCATTCGTCAATTGTTTCTGTGCTTCAACACGCGGTGTTATGTCCATTCTGCCTTGTGTCGCATGAGCATAGTGCGCGATTAAGTGCATTTCACTTCCTTTTCTGCCTTTGCTACTGCGAAAGCAGATATAGTTGCCTGTAGTGAAAAGCGTCAAATCCTGACTGGGTCAATGCTTAGTGCTGAAATCGCGCGTGTCTGATGAACAAATAAGTGACGAGTAGGAGATACCGCTTGAAGAAAGGGTATTGAAGGCGAGAAAGCAACCAATGTCGTCTATAGGCCTTTTAACAATTGTTATATATTGCTTCCGCGCCACACTAGACAATCTCGTGCGCATGTTTTCTTTCACATTTATTGCACTACCAGCTTTTATTTTGCATTGTTAATGTTCTCATCCATACATAAGTTTTTAGGTTGCTGAAAATACAGCAGGTGCATCATGTCTATTCGCCGCAAGCCGCCATAGGCACATCGTTCAGAACTAGCATGCTCAACGAGAGAACACAATGCAGCTGAGCAGGATGACTGCCCATTCCATGGGAGCCTGTCGAAGAGAAAATGGTTTCAACTGCTCATGTGCTATTCCTGAGCATCAGTGAAAATCAGACAACCGACGTCACAGCCCTTCTGCACGGTGCTTCACGACTTATTATCTGGTACTGCCGAGCATTTTAGCATTGCCCAG
The DNA here is from genome assembly GCF_013339725.1 of Rhipicephalus microplus. NCBI lineage: Eukaryota > Metazoa > Arthropoda > Arachnida > Ixodida > Ixodidae > Rhipicephalus > Rhipicephalus microplus. The sequence continues at coordinate 19,136 of NW_023609846.1, forward strand.
TTATATATTTGCGTGAAAGAATACGCAGGCTTTCGCATGAACAATTCGAGAAACAATGGACTCGCTTGGTGGATTCCGTGCCGACCGGTTGTGCCCTCGCGATCTCCGGCGTCAGCGTAGCTCTGGCCGACTGGGCTCGCCCTACGTCATCTCCTGACTCCGATGACCTTCGACGACAGTGTAGCTCTGACTGACTGGACTTGCTCTACACCATCTACCGACGCCGACAAGAGCTCTCGCAAGTGGTGCCCCGTGCTCGGACTCTTGTGACCGTGTTTCCATCTTTCCTGTCTCTCCTATCCCCTCGATTTGTCGTCGATCTCTCTGGCTTACCACCTCACGCTTCTTCCTCTTTTCAACACCTTTTCTCCTACCCCTTTTATCACTCCTCACCCCCATCCCTTGTGAGCTTCTGTTGAGGTGTCGCTCACTGAAGCATACAGTTACGGGGCTCACTTTTCTCTTCCTTTCTCTATTAAGAACCACTTTTTTTTAACAATGCACTCACTTCGCGGGCCAATAATGTTTTCTTTTTTTTTTCATTTGCAGCAAAATATTTCGCTGCGTTTGTTTTCGAATTTCACCCCAAGATGCACTGGTGGCATCCTCGTAGAAGCGAAGTATACATGCTTCCGAGTATTTCACGGCCGATGCATGCAATTATATGATTACTGCACTATTCTGAAATGCCTCTTTTGGTGCAATTTGAATGTCAGGCGAAGTGCGCAATCGCAACGTACCCCGTGCCTCTGGACGGAGACGTTGGTGAGGTGCACGAACGGGTTGTCCAGCCCCTTTGTTCGGTAGTGCAGCTGGCAGAAGCGGCAGAAACCCTTGCGGTACCTGTGTGCCGACAAGGCTTCAGATGACACGTAGTCAACTACTGGTTTTCGGAGAAATCATAAACTGAAGAAGACGGCCAGATAGGGCGAGTCGGTTGGGTTGCATGATAAACACATAATACAACGCCTATAGTTAGACACGGGACGAAGGAAGTGACACACACGGCACTGTGTGCTACTTCACATCAGCGCCGTCTGTGTCACTTCATTCTTTCGTCCCGTGTGTAAGCGCTGTTTTACATTTTTATCATGAGAAAAATTCGGCAGATCCCACGTACCTTGGGAATCGACGTCATTGAGAAGCATCCGAAGGAAAGGTGACCGTGTTGTAATTTTTGTTATTGAGCAACACGTTACGAAATGACACTTAGTCTATGTAAAAATGTACGCACAGACATATGTTGAACATAATAAACATGCAGATAAGGCTAGTTTGTATGAATCGATATTCGTGGGAAACGCAAAATTAGTGTAGGAGGAGGAGGAGGAAGAAAGTTTAAGCAGAAAGACAGGGAGGTTAGCCAGTTCTTAGACCGGCTGGCTACCCTGTTCTGGGGAAAGGGGTGAGGGGAATGAAAGATGTTAAAAAGAAATGTTGCGAAGAGAAAGAGAAATTACAAAAAAAATTTAAAAAAATTGCGACAGAGGAAAGGCAACATCAAAGAGTATAAGACACTAAAGTCTGTCTCTGAGGCTAGTTGTCCGCAAAAAGCGCAGCAAAGCTTTCAAAGCCTTCTGGGCTGAGGATGGGCTCGGCCAATGACCCAGAATCCTTTGTTCCGACAAAGGTCGATCGTCTAGTCTATCCAGAGCTGCAGTGAGCTCTTGTCTTTGCGCGTTGAAATGGGTGCACTCACACAGAAGGTGCGCGATGGTTTCTTCGCAACTGCAGTAAGTGCATGTAAAAGAGCTGGCCATCCCAATGAGATAAAAGTATGCGTTCGTGAAGGCCACTCCAAGCCACAGGCGGCATAGAAGAGTCTCCTCAGCTCGAGATATCCTTGGGGGAAGACGAAGCTGCAGATTGGGGTCCAAGTTATGCAGGTGCGCGTTTGTGAAGTCTGTTGAGTTTCACTGTACCACTGTGAGGTCACGTGCAAGCGAACGAAGTCTTGTAGCTGCGTCGGTTCTTGAGAACGGGATGGCTGTGTATTGGGTACCATCGTGTGCAGATCTAGCGGCCTCATCTGCGCGGTCATTGCCATATATACCGCAATGACCTGGTATCCACTGATACACTATGCTGTGCTGTTTTTCGATTGCTTGGTGATGAAGAAGCCTTATTTCAGCTACTAACTGTTCATTAGGTCTATGGCGAAAGGGTGACATAAGACATTGAAGAGATGCCTTCGAGTCCGAGAAGATAGACCAAATTCCCGAAGGTTCTTTCACTATAAACTCCAGAGCTGCACGTATGGCCGCAAGTTCTGCAGCTGTCGACGACGTCAAATGCGATGTCATTAATTTAATTGTGATGTGCCTCGCGGGAATAACCACCGCCCCTGCAGAGCTTACTGAAGACACCAAGCCATCCGTGTAAATGTGAAGGCGTTCGTTGTGCTTCTCTTGCAGGAAAAGTAATGAGGCCTGTTTAGTGTAGTTAATTAGTGTAGCTTAATTAGTGTAGTTAATTAGTGTAGCCCAATTTTGCACTTCCCATGAACATGCATGTTGAAAAGCTCATGTTTTATGTGATACATTGTTTATACAGTTGCGCAACAATTCCAACAGCAACATAAGTATTCGCAACACGAGACGCGGTACGCTGACATGCAACGTTTGTGCTCGCGAGGATGGTAGCCCTGTACTAGTGCTAGATAAGTTAACTTCAGCGGATGGCACTTAACTACAATTGACGTTAACCCGAAGAGACGGCAGTATCGTTGGAGTACACATGTAGTGCTTATATTATTTGGGTCAGCAGTGCTACCAAAATAGATGTTTCACTAACACTGCACCGAATGTGTATTTTTCGAAAGCAATACCGAGACTTGGCGTGGCTCTGTGGTAGAATACTTGATTGTCACGCAGACTGCTGAGGTTCGATTCCTGCTTGGACTCTGATGCTCAGTTTTTTTAACGCTCTCGCATTTAAATTAACAGTGTCTGTTGTCACCGTTTCTTGGTACTTGTAAACTGTAAACCACCTGAGGCGCATATCCGCATACCAGTGGCACATACCCACTCACAGATATGTGCCATTGTCTGGCGGTTCGTATTTTACGACGTATGCGACGGGATTATGACATTATTCAAGTCTTGACCAGCACGTCGTATTCGTCGGACCATCTTAACCTCTCATGCTAATTTCAGTCCATGCCAAGTTAGGGGGTGACCATAAGAGCACCCAAACGTAAGCGGCTATATATATATATATATATATATATATATATATATATATATATAGCTAGCATAGACGGGCCACTAGGACTTCATTTTTTCCGAGATTTGCGCGACTTAATTTATGCAAACTTTCAGAAATTTTGTATTCATTGTCACTTATCAGAGCCAATTGTGTTAACACCTAGCAACGCTTACACGACATGTTTGTTTATTTCTTCTTGTGTATTGAGTATGTTTGCTCTTAGTGTTCATATCTACTGTAGTTTTGTTTTTGTGTATTCGTGCAACTTATATTGAATGCATAGCACCGTTATAAAATTCTAATGCAACCACCATGGTAGTCTTGTTACGGAACCGCTGCCGGGTCAAGCTCTTTTCGGACAGCTCTTAGCATATATATACATATTATATATATTATATATATTATATATATTATATATATTATATATATATATACTTTACTGTAAGTAACATCCAAGACAGTCGAGAAACCAGCTTGTCTGCTCACAGGTATGCGCGCAGTGGCTGGAAGAAAGTGACGAGCACGTAGAGGCGCAGATCAAACTTGCGCCCTCCAACCAGCAGCGGGGGATCCACGTAGCGGCAGACCACGTGCGGCTCCCGGTTGCTCTCCCAGCTGCTTGTCGGAGAGGAGGAAGCAATTCGCGAACAGTGAATTCTATGAATGCATAAGCACGCACACACGCACGCGCACACACACACATGCACGCACACACGCACATGCGCGTGCTCGTTAGAGTCACTTAAGCCGATGCTAACGGCAGATTATGCCTGTCTCTGTCTGTCTGTAACGTTCTTCTATTTCCTTGATTAACGAACGATGTCCTTAAAGCACTGCTTCAGCCACGTCCAATGAGTTTCAACTGCGGAGATTGATTGATTGATTGATTGATTGATTGATATGTGGGTAACGTCCCGAAACCACCATATGATTATGAGAGACGCCGTAGTGGAGGGATCCGGAAATTTCGACCTCCTGGGGTTCTTTAACCTGCGCCCAAATCTGAGTACACGGGCCTACAACATTTCCGCCTCCATCAAAATTGCAGCCGCCGCAGCCGGGATTCGATCCCACGACCTGCGGGTCAGCAGCCGAGTACCTTAGCCACTAGACCACCGCGGCGGGGCTCAACTGCGGAGAAGTTCGAGAGACCATCATGTCGTCATCTCGTGTCTCGCGTTGGCGACATGCGGGTCCCCCGTACGTTCGATGTATGCATAAGCAGTGCAACGCTGCACGTTTTGAACGTCAGCGCTCGCTCGCCTGACAACGCCAGCATTGCGGAACGCCAGCATAGATACAGATGAAGAGAGAAGTGGAGGCGAAACGCCAACAGTTCTGAAGTCCTCCACTATACGGCGTCTCATAATCATATGGTGGTTTTGGGACGTTAAACTGCGCATATCAATCAATCAATCAATCAATCAATCAATCAATCGAAACGCCAGCAGTGGTAGTTACAGTGTTCGGAGCATCAAAGAAGTAGAAAGGAGACCGCAGAAATAAAAAAATCGCAAACTAAATCACACAATCAGAAAAAAATCAGAAGAATGTAAGATATCACATGATCGCACAAAAAAACAACATATATACACAAGAAAAAAATCCCAAAGAACAGAAAAGAGCCGATCAACACAAGGGAGACACAAGAGGAAAAATGCCTCACTTTTCGAACAACTTTCACTCTGGGTGGAACTGGCTTTAATCTGTTGTACACATTACCCTTCCGTATTTTAAAAGTACTGTAACTTAATTCTGTACTAAAGTCTCTGTTTCGTTTTCTGAGAAGCTGTCTATGAGGAGTATTTCGACTATTCGTGTTCTTCGGTCATACATAATCTAAACTGGGTCACACGTACCACAAGGACATCTGGCCCATTGTGATCAGACGCACGCTTACGTACCTGTTGATGAGTGATTTCACTTGCGATGGCCTGTCCACCAGCTTGATCCCAATGCCCTGTGCTGATTGAAAAGAAGAATGATTTGCAGTATACCAGACAAGTCATCAGCTATTCGGCCGGCAAAAGTTAATGTTGTTTTGGTTACCGCATAAAGTGTCCTGGTCACAAGTGCGAGAAGTTCATAGCGATAACCGGAAAAAGCAAGGGAAGCTCTAATTATTCTTTCGTTTCATGAAATGGGCTGTCAACTAATTTATGTCCTACCTGCTTTTTTTATTCATGACTGGGCCGAGAGCGTCACTACCAACGTGGAGCCATATATATAATTTTGGGAAAAAAATTTCAACATGCCTCACTCGCCACTTTGAAGGGCCCCTAAACAACCTTTGAAGGTACAACTATATAGGGCTTTATTTTCTCCCGCCACAGTGCTCCCGGCGTCGCTCGTCTTTTGCAGCACAATTCGTGACGTCAACAGCTTGTACCCGTGACGTCAGGACGAAATAAACTGTAGATTGGTTGATATACGTGAGATATCTGTTGGTGAATTGTCACCTACATCGGACATTGCTACGCAGTGGCATGCCCGTTCTGTCTGGTATCGCGTGACTATCGTGCACGATAAAGTTGTACGTGTGCCTCGGTTTTCTGCGTTTGTGACTGCGCAAACGGAAATAGCAGCGTGTAGTAAGAAGGCTTAGTGCTCAAAGATTAGTGATGACTTTCCACGTGTTTCATGATGAAATAAGTGGCGAGGAGGAGATACTGTATGAAGCGTATATTAAAGCTGATAAAGAAACTCGATGTGGTTAAGGGCTTTTTAACAGTCGTTCTACTTCCGAAAGTGTCTTGCGACATGTTCTGACTGGGAGTAGGCCCTTTAAAGGTCAACTCCGGCGACCAATTTTATTGCCTAGGGTCTCAATAAAATGATCTCACGTGCTTCGAGTTGTCGATCAATTCGCCCTCGCGTTGCCGTTTGCTAGCTTCCTGGTTAGCTCATTTCGTAGTGCGAACGGCCCGGAAAAGGCGTTGGTCCCGGTATCGAATTCCTGAGCCAGGACCAATGTTCAGGAAACTAAGCTTTCTTTCCAAGAAATCCGCACGATTTACCTTGTGGCTGCGGGCTATGAACACGAGTGGCTGTCAGTTTCTCTCTTGAAAGTTTGCATTGTAGCTATGATTAATCTTGCGGATTCCCTGGACGTTTGAGACCCTGCATTCAGTTAACATGATGCATCCCCCAGCGTATATGTCGTCACAAAGTGCGTATACGTGCGTCTTCACCTAAGAGGAGTCGCGCGGTGCGTGGTTGCTCCCAGAAGGCTCGAAAAATTCTCGCTACAAATTTGACTCACTATATATTGCGACAGTCCTTCTTAACAAAGCTGACCGAATTCTTTTCCCGTAGGTGCTAGAATTTCTATGCTAGAATTTAATTTATAAAAATAAACGGTGAAAAATCTTTCAACAGGAAACGTCTTTTGAAGCAACACATTTACTGCAACCCCTCGTCTTTGGCCTCATCGTTTTCCTTTGGTCGTGCTTGTGTACTTGTATCAGCACTTGCCTTTTCCGCAGGGCTTGACGATCCAGAGGCCCCCGACTCGCTTGTACTCATCCACGAACATGCTGTAGTCTCGGGGTAGGACGTACGTCGACGGCACAATCGCTGGCGGCTGTTGGCTTTTCCCGCGCTGGCGTTGGTAACGCTGCATGTGTTTTGCCAGGAGGTCTTTGCGGGTCAACTCGTAGTGCGTCGAGAAGTGGTTCACACGCCTGCACGGCGAGACGAGACGCCCTCTTTGCTTGCTGGAAGGCGAGTGCCTTGCCCAGCCTGGACACAAGCTCGATGCTGTAAACTTGTCTGAGGAGGTGACCGCCGGACACCGCCTGACCGTCACCTCCCAGCGAAATATCTGATTTCGTTAAATGAGGCGATCTCGAACATTTACTTTGTTGTTCTATATAGCCTGCATGCGTCCCAGCATGCAACTGTAGAAACTATAAACGCCGTTCTCTCACTGATCGAACTGACAAGTGATGAGAGCAGTCGTGGGCGACCGCGCGTCTGTACGACACGTAGAAAGTAATGTTCGATTATGGTAGTCTTGGTCACGTGAATGTTAATGCCTGAGAATATCGACTCTGCACCGGCAGCCTATTTTTACATGTATGCCATATATGCCTAACCGATAGGGGTGTCCGTAGGCGGAACGGGGCCCGCTTGGATGAATTGTTTCGTCTTTAAGCCACGTGCTCACTGCGGGGCTTTTACGTCACACTCTTGTGTTGATACTTTAGACTTTCTTGTGTCATCGCACACGTTCCCTTTCATTTTTTTGAGTATGTGCATGTCACGAGAACAATCGATTGAATAAAAAGTTCTTAGTGCGCAAGGTCCTCTTTGCTTTGCGTTCTTGTGTCATTAGTCTCCGAGCATCAATGCAGTGCATCGTTACACCTTAAAATGGGGGAAAGGTATGTCTGGGTATTTCAATTCTGAGAAATTTGAGTTGGACAGCGCTTCTCTCCCAGCCTTTCTGTAGGAAAACGAGGAAAACGCGCCAAGTGTAGGCAAGCAAAATAGTTTGAGACTTCACGTTTGCGCTTTAGTTTCTGACTGCACACGGGCCGAATGTAAGAGGGAAACAAACATCTGCTTCTTTCGTGACATTTGATGTGACGTCACTCCTTATCATAAACTTTCGTGCATATCGCCTGCTTACTAAAGCATGTTGCATTTTACATCATTCTTTTCTAAGGCTGTCCTTATGAAACAACGTCATGATGCTTAATCATTCAGTATCTGTCACGCTGCTGTCCACGGGAAAGCTAGCTCCGGAGTAGAAATAGAATAACACTAGAATAGAAATTTTCAGAAATACGTGCACAAAAGTCGATTTTCAACAGAGGCTCTGAAAGAGTGATCACCCACTGGTTGTCGGAGAGCCTTATATTGGAATCAGGGCCTAAGAGACATCGAGCGTTGGCCACGGACGTCCTGCAAAAAACAACGACCCCTTTGTAGAACATGGATGATGACAGAGTGCTGGGGATCAACGAAAACAAGGCAGTTGGATGTTGGATATACAGGGACATTGGGACGTACTTCGAAAAGCTGTATTTAGCTGGTAGGCTGTTGCAACACGCCCACACACGATTCTGCTAACGTACGGCCAGTTTACCGCTATAAAAGAAGGTATGCGCATGAAAACACGGACAACACAAGCGCCAACTACTAACTGAAAAGGCGCTCGTGGCAGGAAAGAAAGTATACGCAAGAACTTATCTGCGCATGGTCCGGTAAGGAGCGCCACCTGTAAATCCGGCACGCGTGGAATTCTACGTGAGGGATAACTCTGTCAGAGATTTGATTTCTTCATTACACAAGTTTATCGGCAGCTTACCCAAGCATGCGCTTGAATCGCGTGCCAGAGGGAGCATGCGTTAACTGACGTTAGCGTTACCGCGATCACTTCTCTTTTGTCCGCGTTCGCAAGCCTTGCATTTAAAGTGAATTCTTACCAGCTATATATCGACTTTCTTCCCGTTCTGTGCTTACCGTTCACTGCGGAATTACGAATCGACACGATGCCTCTGGGCATGCCAGAAAAGCTTGGTATGGATGCTGAACAGACGCTCACCAATAGATGTTCCAGTTTTGATGTGGTTCCACCCTGGTCCAATTCAGCTTGGCAAACGCTTTGTGCACTATTGGAATGTCGACGTCGCAGCAGTACCTCATTTCTATCCTGACCCGGGGAGCAAGATCTCGTGGAACGAAACAGTGGTTGCCAGGGCAGCTCCGCTTTTTCAGTGAGCGGATCAATAGAGTACGGCCTTCGCAGGCAGGGTCACGTGCACGCGAAGGTCGTGCGTGGACATTTGCAGTAAGCAAACGAAACAGAAAACACTAATACCTAACAGATGGAAAGTTATGCGCTGTCTAATCGTGTGGTTTGCACAGGGATATACAACTTTTTCATAGTAGTATTATGCCCAGGTACGTTGCTTTCAAATTTTGGTAATTAAAAGAAGTAACTCGCAGCACAGTCACAGCGAAAGCTGGAAGAGCGGCCTTTTTGGGGCCTTTTTTTTAAACACTATTGGGGCAACTAATACAAGCGCACTTGCGTGGTACCCACTACAGCATAAATCCTCAAAATATTGGTGTAGTGGGGAAGCGTCCGCTATGCCATTGTTTGTCATTCCTAGGAAAAGCGTGGCACTCGCTACGCACTTGTGGGTAATTATGTGCACATTGTTAATTATGTGACTGACGACGATGAAGGCTTTTGTAATGGGGTTCAAGCATTCAACGGCCCACTCGTTATGTAATTTGCAGTGTGTGACGCCGCTTTGTTACGTTACTGTATTGATATCAATTTGCAGCGGAGTTTTAAGCATCAGTTCACCTCAGTGGTGCAATAAAGAACTGAAATACCTCCTACTGTTTGTAACAATGCAGGTGTTGTGTACGTTAAGGTAATTATAATATGACGAATTATATGTCGTGCGCAGTTCACAACTGCTGGCAAAAAAAAAAAAGCGTAGCTCAATGGCAGAGTACTGGGCTGTCCCATTTTGTCCTATTATCTATATGACTGCCGATGACAGCGGCTCTCACGTAAATGCAGAACTCCCGCTTTTCATACACGAATCGTCAAGCCACGGTGGTTAGAAAAGCATTTTTATTCTTTAAAGGGCAAAAAAAAAAAGCGCACGTCTCACTAAAATCTTCACGTCTCAGACCAACGTTCATTCATCCGGGAAGTTGAATGACATTTAGAGAACCACCGGCGGGGTAAGACATAGGCTTTGTACAAAATGTATAGATGCGTTGGCAGCGTTGCCAAGGGCACGGATAGGTGTAGCCACTAGTCCCCAATAGAGGTCAGTGGTCGTCGCCAGGAGGTAGAGTTACTGTAGGTAGCATATACATATATACCAGTAGGGGGCAGGGTTGGTGATCTACTCCTCCACACTTGAATTTCAAAGACGGAAATTTTTCTCTTGATACTTCAACGCAAAACTTTTGGTCTGTCTGTCTGCCTGTTGGTATCCTGTCATACGGTTCTGCCACACGGCAAAAGTTTAACCCCTTGCTCAAGGCCCATTCATCTCGATCTGGTGGCTGCGTCCACAGTTGTGAACATTGTCAATAAAAAGCAAATATGACGCAATGTCAATACGTAAGTGTCCGGCGGTGTCTTTTTATTTGGAAAATGCATAAATATTCAATTCTAAAGACCAAAGTGTTTATTACGCTGCGCTGGCAATGAACAAAAAAAAAAAAAAACACGGGTGTTTCTTACGCTTAGCTAAAAATTTCAGCAGCTTTAACTAAAACGACCTGGTGCTGCCACATACCAGTGGCTCTGCGTTTTCAAATATTTCGTCTCTTCACATTACTGCCAGATAGCGTCGTATTTGAGGCAGCGCCTCCAGACAGAAGAGCTTTTCAATGTCCTTTGCAGCAAGACACGGGGATATACTTAACCATTTTTTAAAGGGCGAATCTCTTCAGGGTCGAGCCATGTTCTCTGTCCATCGGCGTGACACGCTATAGATATCCATATCCATATGACATCCATATGGATAGTCATATGAATATTTATATGGATACCCATATCCATGTGGATATGGATATTCATATGGATATCCATATCCATGTGGATATGGATATTCATATGGATATCCGTATGAATGTCTATATGTGCATCTCAGCACAATATGCGCATTGTATAATAAACAACTTGGTATGTACTGTACACACGTGTTTTCACGTCTTTTCATGATCGAGTGGCCAATGTATTAACCCTCGTCAACTAAACCGAACATCCGCAAGCCTTCACCGTCAACTATCACATTGGACAGGCACGCATATATGCGCAGAGCTGTCCGAACGGGATGCGCGTGCCTCTCATGGTGATAACTGGACGGTACGCACTATATACTATCGCGAAGGCTTGCCGCTGTTTGAGTTACATTTGACGAGAATAGTACGGGGGCTAAGGATCCCCCGGAGCTTCGCCCACTCATCATCATTCACTTCGTGGATATGCTGTGACTTTTTGTGGGATATCACAAGCAACGGATTTCAAATGAATCAACTTTGTAACATAATGAAATAAACAACATAATCATTATTAATACACTAAGCATACAATCACCAATTACTGTAGTAACATGGAGTAATGGGAATAATGTAATGACGCAGTTGCAGCAGGAACATGGGCACAAATGCAAGAAAAACTACAAAACATCTCAAATGAAGTAACTAGTTATACTAGTATAAAATTATGTTGGAGTCGTGGAACATCATGATTATTATTTACTCACATTTACAGGAAATTTATACAACACTTCCGGATCCAGAGCAAAAATCATGTTCTTTATCAATCGTTTAAATTATCAAATTGTTTTACAATTTTCGATTATTCCCACAACAGAAGGATACATATTACATAAACACGTAGATTTATAATCGATGGTTTGCATGCCATAGTGTGTCCTCGGTGTCTTTATAAGTATTGATGTATGGCGTAAGACTGTATCGTATGCCTCGGCTGAGATACTTGTTTCAAAATATCTTAAAGTTGTCAGATACTTCTTTAAATAGCTGTCACGGGTATGACGTTGTGAAATATATAGCACCAGATTGCAAAGAAAGAAAAAAAAGGAGAAGCGTGCGCGCCTTCACATGGCATGGTCAAAGTGCGCATAGATGTGCTCTGGAAGTGATTCTCAGCCTCTCCAATACGTTAGATAATTTTGGACTGCAGCTGCTACCAGAGAAAACGCAAGTGCTCGACGTAAATGGGAAACGATCAACAAATCCAAGCAAACAGATTACGCTACACATCGGTGAAAAAAATATCACGTCTTCAAATTGACAAATTAAAATTCTTGGGGCACAAATTGTTGGCTGCAATAGCCCCCAACGTTGGATCTGCACTTTAAAACGCAACTGAAATCCAATGTTCCACATGATCCGACACATATCAAATAAATATAGCGTGGCACGGCAGAATGCATGCGAAACGCTTGCAAAAGCAGTGGCAGTCAGGCGGATTCCGTGCAGGGCACCTGTGTATGATTTCTCCGATCGAGATCTCAGAGACATTGAAAAGATGCACGGAACAACTCTTCGAACGGCCACTGGACTGCAAAAGCACAATAGTAACGAGGACGTGCTCAATCTAAAATCTATACCTCCAACACGAAACATCATAAGGCAAGCACAATTTCGAATGTGCCGTCAATTAGAAAACACACGTAGTATAGTATATAGGTTTCTGTGAACACACCACAGGGAAAACGTCATGGTATATGGATAACCGGGTCCACGCGGTGGCAATGGCTGAGGACCTGCTAACAATGCCACCATGGAAAGTGCCTCTAGGTACTCGGAGGAAACAACGTCCTATAGCAGACGAGATGTGAAACCAGGACGACGTGTTCGCGCTGCCACAAAGTGAGGCGGCTGCCTTTCTTCCGTCACAGCACCTGCGACAAAGGGTGGATCGCCGATCGCAACAATACACACGCACACACTAATCCCTGCTATTGATGAACATCAATGCTGTGCGCTTGCAACCTCGTTCACTTTTTTTTTAATTTTGTTTTGCGTGTGATCAGTGATATCCATGCAACCACAACAAACATCGCTCTCAAGGAGCAAGGGACGGAAGTAACGATGGGTGCCATATAATCGTTTTTACATTGTCATCCTGTGTTAGCACGTTGAATTTGACATCCATCATTCACTACTTTACTTCACTTGTGGCTGTATTGTAGCATTTCGAATACTCAACGGGAGAAAAAGAACAGAACATATATACTCTGCCTGCCTGGCCACTTGGATGCAAAGCCACCTCCATTCTTATTCATAAGATTGAGAAGGAAAAAAAAACGTAGGCGGACACGTCCTCTCTCATTTCTACATATTGTGGTACTTGAATACGCAACAGCACCAGCGTGCTTCAGCGATGTGCGCCCATACCGCTTTTACCAGTCGCTGCTCTCGTCTGCGGGAGCGACTGAAAAGTACGCGTTTTGTCCACCAAGACGGCACTGTTCGCACCATCGAAGCTTACAATTAAAACTGAAATTTAGGCGCCCGTTAAAGAACAGCGGGGGTCAAAATTTACGGAGCGCCCCTACCGGGTATTTTATAATCGTGCCAAGGTTTCGGGACGTAAAGCTCTAACATCCTATTATTACAGACTGAAACTACCATGAAACGGTATATACATTTATTATGAATGTCTTGGCCATCCAGATGGTCGCCTTTCATGGGCAGAAATTTCAGCTGATCTAACTGTTTCAAGTCCAGAATTCTCCTTCTTTGTGTGACAATAATTCCCTTGTCAAGTTTCTTTCAAGTACCAAATATATGAGTTTACAGCTATTCCCGACGGAGCGTACGCGAGCAACCACTCTCCTACTATTAGCAAAAGGCACCGTTATCTCGCTCAATGTTTTCTCTTTTACCCGCGACGTTCCAAAGAACGCCGCGTAAAGCTGACACCCCCCACGTGACGCTTCTTTCCCTAATGCCTAGATTGTGCAGCCGCTTCTCTGATGATTCCAAGACCTCCCTTTTATCAACGTTGTTGTCTGGGCGCGTTTTTCTTGACGCGTTGGGTGTCGCATTTCGGTAACAGCGGCGACGCATCTCGTGGTGGCAAGACACTTCCGCTTCATGCTTTGCAGCAGTGTGCAGTCTGCCAAGAACGGGAAAACGGTTTTGTGGTCGGTGCCTCTCTATAACACCGTCACGCTGCGTTTGGCTTACGAGGGCTCGCGAGTGTTCTTGTTTTGACTGTCACGCGACGAGGTTTTTTGGCATGAGAAGGCGGGAACTGGTTGGCGGCGTCCTCTTAGCCGCCGCGTCCTTCCTCCTACCGAACGCGAGGGCTTCGCCGCGCTGCGAAAACACCAGTCGTGGCATGCACGCCAGCTACACCTGCATCGGCTTCACCTCGACGCAGCAATTCGCCGACCAAGTCGAGCGTCCTCTCCCCAGCCCGATCACCTTCGTGCTGACTGACTGCGAGCTGCCAGAGCTGCCTGCCTTCAACGACATTGCCGTCCACGTACTGGAACTGAGCAACGTCACGGTCAGGTCTTTCGGATCCGACGATGCTCTGATACTTGTGGCAGGCGTCGACGAGACGCTCGAAAAAATCGTCTTCCGCGACCACAGCAGCCTTCCCGCGTCGTGGTCGTTGCTCAACAACTTGAAGATGCTCAAGGTACTCAGGCTCTTCAACATGGCCGCCCTGAATTTGACGACAGATTACAATGCGCTAGCGGCCAGCTTGACCGTCGTGGAAGTCGTTCAGTCTAGCATAGCACACATCGACGAAGACTGGCTCGCACGTGTAACCGGCCTAGAGTCGCTAGTGATTCGTGACTGCAACCTCAAGCACTTCCGGCGATCCATGTTGCCCAGGCCAGCGCCAAACCTCTGGAATTTGGACCTAGTGTAAGCTAATAGTTTTAACATCGTAAGTTGTTCTTTTTACTAGTGAGCCCAAAGCAATGGGTGTTATCATGGCGCGGGTCTTGGAAAACAGTTAGACAAACTGTAATATGGGTAGTAATCCTTAGTGCCAGGTAATGCCACTGACCGATTCTCATGATTTGTGGGATCTGCAGAATTTTTTTTGAACCTAGGTGCGCTGACAAGATCAGTCGGGACCCTGTAGAGATCTAGTTTATGAGCTGACAGTCGAGGTTCATGCGCTCTATGATATACCATTTACTGCAAGGCATCTAGGTGCGGATATAGTGGAAAAGTTGTGTTCACGGATGTCTAGGAATAGAAAAACATCTAGTGAAAAAAGAAAACCATTGAACTGCAATAAAAACCAGGCAGGCGGTATGTAAAATATGGTAACAAGTTTGTAAAATGTCTGAGGCGTCTATAGTTTGTCAAACTACGTTTGGCTACTTTTTGGTAAATTAGACGTACTGCACAATGATGTTTGTTTTGAATTGCTGTCTTGCTCACTGAAGCGGGGAAATTGCCGGATATCTTCACAAACTGTGAATCCATTAAGTATCACCACAGTCGCGCAAGCTAGAATGTTAACCAGTAGAATTTTGATTATTGGTTATGTAGTCGTTTTCATTTCTCGTGAAGATAATTTCCGCCTCCAACTATTATCGGGGTAAAGAAATATCGTTTTGCCGAATTCCACTGGCTATTGCTAAAACTTCTGCTACCCGTAAAAAAATAGAGAAATTCGGGCAGAGGGAAAAGCGATTGGTCAAGTGGTGCCCCATTTGCACAGCCAATGATGCTTTCCATTGCAGCCAGACGCACTGTACACCCTGCACATTAAGTGGTGCGTGCGCGCCAACGTCGTATAATGGCAACGTCTCTTTCTGCAGCTGAGGACGTGCCCTTCCTTTTCATTTTTTTTTCTTCTAGCACTACGAAACAAAACAGGGACAATGGACGGTGCGCAAACTCTCAATTTTATTTCTCGTGCGACGTGACATATCACAATCATACGGGAGGGAGATCAGTTTATCACTGCGGCAAAATAGTGAACACATAACAGATAACTCGCGCAGAAATCCCACGTCTATAACACGATACGCATTAATTGATTCTAAGTTTAACTGGCTCACGGGCGAATGCATCAACTATTTTTTGCTTATTTTATTCCTTTCTCCTTCACTCCTCCAATCTAAGTGTTAATGACCCGTCGTAAGAGAAACTGGTCGTGAGTCTGCACACCATCCGTTGTCAAGGTGTCCCCGTTTTAACGGGATAGCAATAATAAAAAAGAAACCTGTTTGTCACCAAGTGAAAATTCGAGATTAATTCGGTATCACGTTTACTTCGACTTTCTACTTCCGGGCTCCTCATCCACTACTTCCTTTATCCGCACTTCTGATACGAAGCGGCAGCAAGCCCTGCCGCGGTGGTCTAGAGGCTAAGGTACTCGGCTGCTAACCCGCAAGTCGCGGGATCGAATCCCGGCTGCGGCGGCTGCATTTCCGATGGAGGCGGAAATGTTGTAGGCCCGTGTGCTCAGATTTGGGTGCACGTTAAAGAACCCCAGGTGGTCGAAATTTCCGGAGCCCTCCACTAAGGCGTCTCTCGTGATCATATGGTGGTTTTGGGACGTTAAACTCAACATATCAATCATCAATGAAGCGGCAGCAAGACTGTAAAATCATGGCCTTCGTTCAATATAATTTTTGTGTGACAAAAGTGGGGTGCGCTAACCGACAATGTTCTCGCATTAAATACGAAGAAACACACTTCGTATACGGCGGCGGATGGGCGAACGGCCACATGAACCCGAGGCTTGGAGAGGGAAGTCGGATTGGCATAGGCGATAAGAAGCTCTTTTTTTTTATCACGAAAGTTATTTATACTTGGGCAGACCACTGCTCCTTTGACGTATTCACGTCACGGATATAACATTTTAAAATATATACAACAGATTGCAACAACAACAACAAAAAATGGCGGCGTATCTGCGTGCTTCGCGGGCAAAGGTCGTCGAAAGACGAGTCTTCTGTCTGAAGAGAGAATAATGCGTTTATTTGACGTTCTTTGCGAGAAGATCGGTGAGTAGCCGTTTCGTTAAAGCTATGGACGCCAGCTAGCTGTAATTTGAAGAAACGGGGTTTTCCTAGACTGTAAAGCCACTGGTATGTGGCAGCACATGTGTAGTTTTAGTGAAGCGTATAGGAAACACTCGCTTTTTCGTTCATAGCGTCGCGTTGTCAGCGCAACGTAATAAGCACTGCGGTATCTATGCATTTTAAATACATAGCAACACACTGCATAATACTCACGTTTGGATGTTGCGCCCAAATGTGCGTAATATTTGCTTTTTAGGGGCGAAGCTCCTTATAGCGGCACCCGTTCGTCCTTCGTAGCCTCTGTAGTGTGTAACAAGTGTAACATTTTGACCTCCAAGGTGGTGCCGGTGAGAGATTTCTTCTGTGCGTTGTTGAACAGTAAAATATAGTGCTCAATCTACACGCCAATGACTGCTAAGGGGGATGAGAGACAGCAGCATTCGGCTTTTAGTTAACGCGCACACTGCGACCCCCATTAGCAGCCATTGACATGTACATTGAGCACTATCTGACAAGAAAGGGTTGCTATGTTATACTCGCTGGTTGTAACAGGTTCCTTAGTTTTAAAAAAGTTAAGCGAGTGTTTAGCCGCAGTGCCATGAATACAATGAACTAGTATATACCATGAACTCGAGGAGGTTAAAGGTGGGAAGTAGACCCGAAGCGCAAGCCGTAAGAAAGTAAAAGCCGAATTCTCCCGTCTCTCATTTCCCATAAGCAACCATTGGCATCTACATTGAGCACTATCTGACAGGAAAAGGTTGCTACGTTATACTCGCTGGGCGTAACCTCCTTGGTTTTAGAAAGGTTTAGCGAGCGTTGGGCCGCAGTGCCATGAATACAGTGAACTAGTATATACCATGAATTCGAGGTGGTTAAAGGTGGGAAGTAGACCCGAAGCGCAAGCCGTAAGAAAGTGTGCGTGTGCCACCTCTCGTTTAGTCCTTGGAATGTCCGCTGGATGGCGGTGCTTCTATATGGGGAATATATGATGAAAGATGCGAGGTGGTGGTACTTGGAGTGTTGAATAGATGGACGAACGGACACACAGATGCATGGACGAACACAAGGACGGACGCACGAACAGACGCACGCGCAGACGGGCGGATGGACGCATGGACGGTCACACAGACGGACGGATGGACGGACGAATGCTTTGCCCCACTCTCCATCATTCACTCCGTGGATATGCTGCCATTTTTGATTGACATCGCTCACTAGTATGAAGGCAACCAGGAGATCAAGATGGGTGGCCGCTCAGCAAAGGGTTAAACTATCGCTCTGGTGGCTGCATCGATTGACAGACAGTAACACAGAGACACACAGACCGACCGAAATTCCTGCGTCGAAGTATCCCAAGAAAGACCATCGTCTTGAAAAAAAAAGAAGAAAAAATGGCAGCATATCCACGGAGTGAATGATGGAAAGTGGGGCGGTTCGGCCGTCCGTCCTTCATTCTTGCTTCCGTCCGTCCATGCGTCCGTCTGTGTGACCGTCCATGCGTACACCCGCCCGTCCGTGCATGCGTCTGTTTGTGCGTCCGCACGTCCGTCCCTGCGTTCGTCCATGCGTCCGTCTATGCGTCCATCTATTCAACACTCCAAGTACCACCATCTCGCATCTTTTCATCATATATTCCTCATATAGAAGCACCGCCATCCAGCGGACATCCAAGGACTGAACGAGGAGCACACGTACACTTTCTTACGGCTTGCGCTTCGCTTCTACTTCCCACCTTTAACCAGCTTGAGTTCATGGTATATACTAGTTCACTGTATTCTGGCACTGCGACCTAATGCTCACTAACCTTTCTAAGACCAGGAGGTTACGCCCAGCGAGTATAACGTAGCAACCGTTTCTTGTTAGTGCTCAATGTACATGCCAATGGCTGCTAAGGGGGAATCAGAGACAGGATCATTCGGCTTTTAGTTAACGCGCACGCCGCGAACTTTTTATTGTTCAACAACGCACAGGAGAAATCTCCCGCCGGCATCACCTTGGAGGTCGAAATGTAAGACTGGTTACACATTACTACTACGACTACGAAGGACGAGCGGGTGCCGCTATAAGCAGCTTCGCCCCTAAAAGCGCTGTAGCGCTGTAGCGGTTCGACGCCACGCTGTAGCGGGCGTCGAACCGTCAAACAGGTGCTTCGCAGCGTGCAATGCGAACCACTGCACCACAAGCGCACGTTGTCCAGCTTCATAACTGCGAGTGATTTATATACACCGTGTAAAGTCCCCAGAGCTCTGCAGCTATGGCGCGTTTTCGTCATCAGAAGCGAGATGGCAAGAAAGACTCACGTTGGGTGCGCTGTAGAAGTCATCGCCTTTCGCGTTTCAATAGCACGCGCCTCCACAAGCACGGTTTTTCTATTGTGCGCGCTTTTCAGACTCGATATTCGGGAGAGCACGATGATGATGATGAAAAACATTTATTATAAAAGAGAGGTACGGGGCCAAAGCATGACCCTGCTACATGGTCGGCGTTCTTAGTCCGGGACACCGCATGACGAGGCCCTACTCGCGCCCGTCTCACCAGAGCCCGTTGAGACTCTAGTGATGAGCTGTCGAGGAGGGCAGTCTCCCATGCCTCTCGGGAAGGGGTAGGGGAAGGGGGTAGGTGGGGATTTTTCGGACATGCCCATACCATGTGGAAGATATCACACGTCTCCCCACAGTGTGGGCACCGCCCATCTGTGTTCGCATCGAAATGCTTTAGGATTGCAGGACAGAGTAGAGTACCTGTCTGCAGGCGCCTTAGAGTTCGCTCTTCCGCCTTAAGCCCAAACTCCATAAGCGCGAAAATGCACGCGACAGCGACGAGCGACGCGACGTAGATCGGCGTCGCGCGATCAGTCGCTAGCGCAGGCAAACCTCATTCACGCGACGGCTTCGGCGAGCGAATTCCACTGTTGCTGGCATGAGGCCGTCAACTCGCACCAAGAAAACCGCGTAGCGAGCGGTTTCCAATTTTAAAATAAGATATATTGTTGTGTAATGGAACGGAAAGTGTTTATTATTGCCTTGCAGCATTTTTTATATGCGCATGCTTAATAAACATTGCGTTATTTCTTGTTGCGCATATGTGACTCGGGCAGGGTCACGTGTGCACCTATGTAGTCTTCGTCTTTTCCGGTTTTTCGCTATTGGCTGCTTGAGCCCAGCACTTCCGGGCGATGAGCGACGGTTTCCAAATCTGGAGAACCGAGCGATCGCGCGAAAACGAGCACGCGACACGTCGCGCGAACGCCCTGTTTCGTCGCTCATAGCGTCGCTCGTCGCTGTCGCCTGCATTTTCGCGCTTATGGAGTTTGGCCCTTACTCAGCCCCTTTGCAGGAGCCGGGTAAAGGCGGTGAGTGTCACGATAATAGGTGAGAATTTCTTTGAACCGCAGCAGCGGTGTATTGGCCTCCGAGTCATAAGAGCCAAGGTGAGGAGCCCGGTGGGTAAGCGCTCGGGCGGCCGCGTCAGCGGCCTCACTACCTCGTAGGCCCTGATGGCCAGGAGCCCATACGATGCGTTTCGGGGCTGGATCAGCGAGAGCCCGTTTTAGAAGAGAGCACGAAGGTCACTTCGCTCGCTGCCGCGGCCGCGCTACAAAAAAGGAGCGCGCTGCTCACACGCGAAAAAGTAAAGATTGTGACAGTTGTTGGCGCTAAACCTGCGTATACTTGTGCGTTTGTTTCGTGCGTCTGTATTTCTGTTTGAGCGCGTGTTTCAAAGAGTCGAGCTGTGAAAGTTTTGTCGACGCTCGTCCTGCGTATACTCATTTCGTTCGCGCTTCAAGTTTCGAGCTGCTTGCCGTTCTTTGGGCCACATTGCAATTTGTTGCTGCAGCATTCATTCATTCGCCCTCGTGACCAAACAATACACAATAAACGCTCAACTACCTCTGTGACGTTTAACTGTCGTGTCATACTGATTCCTAAAAAGAGGAATCAGCCAACGTTTTATAGATGTGAAGCGCTCTTTGACTAGCCCGTGTAACGCTGTACGTCCGTGCCTCCGTGCCAACGCGCGGCACCACGCTCTCCTCGCCGCAGGTGTTGGGGCGGTGCCAAGTAGGTCACGCCTTCCTTGCAGTGCGCCGCGACGTTGCTGTCTTCATCGCCTGCCGCGTGTCACCTCTCTATCACTTCACGCTTGCAACGTTCAAACGCACTTAGTGAATACTTTCGGCTCGTTTATCTGCGATGGAGAGGACGCCGGAAAGCGAAGCTCCTTCGCCCGCCGAAACATGCGCCGATGCGATGTGGCCTAATCCGACCGTCGCCGGCGTTGAGAGGGTTAGCAGAGCCGATCGCGTTCGCGAATGGGACGTCGCGCCTGCAACACCCGACGATGCGCGAGCCAGGGAAGTCGAACACAAGCGTCGGCAGCGGAAAACCACGACACTGACGACGTGCGAGTCAAAAACACCGACCGTGTCCGCGCGCAACGCTGCAGCTTCGCATCCCGTCAAGGTCCGCTCTGGGAAGATGCTAACTTTTTTTTATTTCACTTAGGATAGTGAAATTTCTCTAAAGCTATACTGCTCGTCAATGAGCCACGACATGCTCTGGCTTCATAGTTTTCGTGAAGAGCTTGGAACAGATATAACCCTAATGTTTGGTTCGGGTGTATTCAACAGTGTTTCCATGCGAGCCCATGTGAAGTTTAATGCGGTGTCCTAAGAATTATGGGGCACTAATGTAAGAATCATCAATCAAAGGGAAGAAAATGCGCATGCGATACGTATAAATCTCTAGGATGGAATTATCTTCTGCTGGGGCGTGCGACCCGGCACTTTGTCTTCCGTAAAAAAAAAAAGCCAAGCAGCACATTTCTTTTAGACAATTGCTGGAACACAATATTCCGCGTTTTGACACCGTAGAGTGTTTTCGAGAAACTGAAAATATGGACAATCGTTCTCTCGCCGCAGTGGGAATAACTTGACTTCACTGCCCGAGGACTTCGGCGAGGACTATCCGGCCCTGAAGTTTCTAGATTTGGGCAGCAATTCTCTGGCCACTGTAACCAAGGCTGGCTTGGCGCCCCTTCTTGACGCACCCATCGAAGCCATCGAGCTCGGCGGTGAGAGAAAATGACGTTGTCATAAACGCTGCCCTTTCTGATGACTGTACGTACGCAAGAAATGTGGAGCCTAATTTTTATATCGCACTAACTAGAAAAAGAAAAGCACTTGCCACTTAAAAAGAGTCGACAATGTTTTTCAAATCATTCCCATTTGCATTCATTCAGCAAACTGGGAGTGCAGGAACGGGCAAGCAACAACCGCACAGTGTAACCTCTCACTAACAAATATAGTTTTTATTACACGTTCGAAAAACACATTTTTGCACAAAAGTGAGCACGTTTTCTAATGTCCAGTGAAGACCAGTCATTAGAGAGCGCTCTGTTGTGTAGTTCTTCCTCACCCATTTTCGCACTTTCTGTTTAGTGAACGAATATGAATTAATAATTAGTCCACCTGATGATCTTTTTTGCAGCTTCCAATTTCTGATTCATATTGGCATAAGAGTAGCGCAAAAAAAAAACAATGACAAGAAAGTGAACATCACAAGTGCTCTTGTCTTTGTCTTTTCTTTTTTTTGTGCTACTTTTATGCCAATATCAATTAGTACCAACTAGGTTGCCTTTCCGTTTTGCTCCAATTTGTAAACATCAACCTAATTTACAGCATGACAATACGGCTCATTCTGTTTTTCAAGTCTGGTCTATAACTTACTGCATTGCAAGTGTGAGGCAGGTTTTCGGCTCCAAGTGTTGCAGAGTGCACTATAGACTGCAGAACTTTTCATCTTTCATGAAAAGCTGCAGTCTGTGCATTGCATGGAGATCTTTCGACCCTGTCAGGTTGTTGTTTCATGGACCTGTATGCGGGTGCCGTCTTGGTTGATGCAGGCAATCCATTGATGTGCAACTGTTCGGTGGAGCACCTACGCGCCTTCCCGGTCGAGTTGCTGAGTGCCGTTTGCTGGGCACCTGAGGCGCTGTGGCGGAGGAAAGTGCAGGAGCTCACAGATGAAGACCTCCAATGCTCGTCATGAGATCCCTTCGTGAATGCGTCTCATTGCAGGCTAATCGCAAACTTTCTTCAGGGTCAGTACAATCAAGGACACTACGACTACACACAAGAGCGATGCAATTGAATGCGCTACAACAAAACGTCTCCTTGGTATGGTGCTCTGCCCCACATCTGCGTGAATCAATAGTTGTTTCCACAAGATAGGCTACTTCGCTTGGTGTCATGTTTACGTCTTTTCAGAGATAACTGCAATAGTTATCAATCTTATACCAACTGAAGACATGGCAAGTGTTGCCATAAATTAACATACATATAGTAAGCGATCATGCATCGGCCTATACCTGAAACATCATAACATGTAGCCTGGATAAATATAGTTAAATTATGTCATTATTTATTAATAAGACCATGTGCATTAATTATCAGAAGCCAAACACAACACATGAATACTCTATCGCAGGCCATCGACTGCATTAAAATTATGCCGCTTGAGACTAAGAAGCGATTCTATATAACCTGCCCTTTGATGGTTCATGGGAGAAGATGCTATTAAAATAAGAAGGCAATACTGCCCCATTTCGACGTTATATGCAGCAGTAATACTAAAAAAAGTGACAAGGAGTTGTATGACATGCATGATTCGCTGCCGAAAAGCCCACGCTGGAACCTCATGCTGACATGCTCTGGAGTGAAGTTGAGGCAAAGGCAGGCTTCCTGCTACCTTGTGGTTGTTCATGGAATTCTTTTTTTCTCCCTTAAAACAATAACTACTCTTTTGAAACTTTCTGCTTCTCCTACCAACAAACTATAATGTGAAACAATATAAAAGCTATACATTTACTTGCACTGCTACATTGCAAAATTTAAGTTGCAATATGAGTCAAAATTGTGTTTTGCCCAACTTGGACACAATATTTTCATGATATTTTCGCTTCATTTGCTGCCCCGCCGCGGTGGTCTAGTGGCTAAGGTACTCGGCTGCTGACCCGCAGGGCGCGGGTTCGAATCCCGGCTGCGGCGGCTGCATTTCCGATGGAGGCGGAAATGTTGTAGGCCCGTGTGCTCAGATTGGGTGCACGTTAAAGAACCCCAGTGGTCTAAATTTCCGGAGCCCTCCACTACGGCGTCTCTCATAATCATATAGTGGTTTTGGGACGTTAAACCCCACATATCAATCAATCAAATCGCTTCATTTGCTCCTAAAGCATTTCAGTCAGTAATATAGAAATATATAAAACAGAAAATGGCATATATTACTCGAGAAGAAAGTTGTGCTTTTTATAAAAATGCTAAACATGCAGCATATTGCAATATATCGCCAAAGCGAAAAAGAAAGCAATTTAAAAGAAAATGAAAACTATCATGGTCATGAAAGAGTAGCACCTTGAGATAAACAAAAATTATTCGTGTTGATTACTCACACCAGTAATATTTATAAAGTATCTAGAGTGAAAAGGTTTCACTTGGGTGCTCAAAGTTGAAGCGCACACTAGGCCACACAAATTTTTTTCGAAATTCTAACGCACTACTACCTACCTCTCTAATTGACATTTACGTGCACAATTTTTTCATCCTATCAGAGATGGTTATAATTGATTGGGTTGACCGAGTACCCTTGATATAGAATGACCCATATTCCATATACACACACACACATATATATATAAGGTATTGGATATGGCACAAGGGGAGCGTTGTCAACAAGATAAATAACTTACCAACAGTTTCGGGAGGGGTCCTCCCTTCATCAGGGGATGAGTTATCAGGGGATAACTCATCCCCTGATGGAGGACCCCTCCCGAAACTGTTGGGAAATAATATATTTATCCTTGTTGACAACGCTCCCGTTGTGCCATATCCCTACCTTCACGAAGACTACCTGGCCCACTGAATTATACTCATATATATATATATATATAATATATATATAATATATATATATAATATATATATAAATAGATGATCCGAGTTTCTTCTGACTACCGTAATAAATTGATAAACATTAAGAATAGTGCAGTAAGAAACAAAACAATAATTTTTTATTTAATCCTATCAGTTTCAACTGGTGGCCAGCCTTCTTCTTCGGAGGATATAAGCGAAATATATAGTGCACTCTGTGGCCCAATTTTTCTGGATTTTGTTAAAAGAAAACAGCATCATATTAACAACTGAATCTTTTGCGGAGTTGCATATAAAGGGCTTCAAGGCGGAACCAGTTGCTGCAGAGACTTGCTTGTCTAGCCCACTTTGTGCACATAGTGAAGCTGATCGAGTTAAAAAAAAGTGTAGCGGTTAAAAGCACGAGGTATGAGTGTCGTAGGATTTCGTCTGGGGACGGGTGCGAACGTGTTGCATCGCGGCTGAAGAAGAGGGAGTGGGACAACTGTCATGAGGCTCCAGGGGGGCAAGTGCCCGGCTTGCACTCTCCTACAGACGCCCATGATACAACCTCCAAGCGGCAGCAAAAGAAACTCTTTGACACATTGCCTGCCGTCCACTTCAGATAAAGCAGCACCCCCCGCCGTTGAAAAGCCTTTCTGCTTAGCTAAACCCTGTGCATAGATGTCGACAAGC
>NW_023609847.1:0-16684 GCF_013339725.1 Rhipicephalus microplus
TGTCTCCGCGGAACAATTGGCTAGCGCGATCGGCCTGTTAACCGAAAGCTTGGAGTTTCGAGCCCACCTGGTGGTGGTGCGGCGCTTTTTTTTTAACCTGATAGCTTTGAAGATATGTTCTGATGGTGGTGAGAGTGGAGCACGACTGTCTCCGTGGCGCAATTGGCTAGCGCGATCGGCTGTTAACCGAAAGGTGGGAGGTTTGAGTCCACCCGGGGACGGTGTGTCGCTTTTTTTTCTTTTCGCTGATAGCTTTGAAGATATGTTCTGATGGTGGTGAGAGTGGCGAACGACTGTCTCCGTGGCGCAGTTGGCTAGAGCGATCTGCTGTTGACCAAAAGTTTGGAGGTTCGAGCCCACCCTGTGGTCGTGTGGCGCTTTTTTTGGGCTGATAGCTCTGAAGAAATGTTATGATGGTGGTGAGAGTGGAGCAGGACTGTCTCCGTGGCGCAATTTGCTAGCGCGATCGGCTGTTAACCGAAAGGTTGGAGCTTCGAGCCCTCCCGGGAGTGGTGTGTTGCGTTTTCACTTGCGCTGATAGCTTTGAAGATGTTTTCTGATGGTGGTGAGAGTGGAGCACGACTGTCTCCGTGGCGCAATTGGCTGGCGCGATCGGCTGTTAACCGAACGGTTGGAGGTTCGAGCGCTCCCGGGGACGGTGTGTCGCTTTTTTTCTTTGCAGTGATAGCTTTGAAGATATGTACTGATGGTGGTGAGAGTGGAGCACGACTGTCTCCGTGGCGCAATTGGCTAGCGCGATCGGCTGTTAACCGAAAGGTTCGAGGTTCAAGCCCTCCCGGGAGTGGTGTGTTGCTTTTTTCTTTGCGCTGATAGCTTTGAAGATATGTTCTGTTGGTGGTGAGAGTGGAGCACGACTCTCTCCGTGACGCAATTGGCTAGCGCGATCGGCTGTTAACGAAAAGGTTGGAGGTTCGAGCCCATCCGGTGGTGGTCCGGTGCTTTTTTCCTTTGGGCTGACAGCTCTGAAGAAATGTTCTGACGGTGGTGAGAGTGGAGCAGGACTGTCTCTGTGGCGGAATTGGCCTGCGCGATCGGCTGTTAACCGAAAGGGTTGAGGTTCGAGCTCACCCGGTGGTGTTGCGGTGCTTTTTTTAGTTTCGACCGATAGCTTTGAAGATATGTTCTGATGGTGGTGAGAGTGGAGCGGGACTGTCTCCGCGGAACAATTGGCTAGCGCGATCGGCTGTTAACCGAAAGCTTGGAGTTTCGAGCCCACCTGGTGGTGGTGCGGCGCTTTTTTTTTAACCTGATAGCTTTGAAGATATGTTCTGATGGTGGTGAGAGTGGAGCACGACTGTCTCCGTGGCGCAATTGGCTAGCGCGATCGGCTGTTAACCGAAAGGTGGGAGGTTTGAGTCCACCCGGGACGGTGTGTCGCATGGCGCAATTGGCTGGCGCGATCGCTGTTAACCGAAAGGTTGGAGGTTCGAGCTCACCCGGTGGTGTTGCGGTGCTTTTTTTAGTTTCGACCGATAGCTTTGAAGATATGTCCTGATGGTGGTGAGAGTGGAGCAGGACTGTCTCTGTGGCAGAATTAGCTAGCGCGATCAGCTGTTAACCGAAAGGTTGGAGGTTCGAGCTCTCCCGGGAGTGGTGTGTTGCTTTTTTCTATGCGCTGATAGCTTTGAACATATGTTATGATGGTGGTGAGAGTGGAGCGGGACTGTCTCCGTGGCGCAATTGGCTAGCGCGATTGGCTGTTAACCGAAAGGTTGGAGGTTCGAGCCCACCCGGTGGTGGTGCGGCGCCTTTTTGTTCTTTTGACCGATAGCTTAGAAGATATGTTCTGATGGTGGTGAGAGTGAAGCAGGACTGCCTCCGTGGCGCAATTGTCTAGCGCGATCGGCTGTTAACGGAAAATTGGAGGTTCGAGCCCTCTCGGGAGTGGTGTGTTGCTTTTTTCTTTGCGCTGATAGCTTTGAAAATATGTTCTGATGGTGGTGAGAGTGGAGCACGACTGTCTCCGTGGCGCAATTGGCTAGCGCGATCGGCTGTTAACCGAACGGTTCGAGGTTCAAGCCCTCCCGGAAGTGGTGTGTTGCTTTTTTTTCTTTGGGCTGATAGCTTTGAAGATATGCTCTGAGTGTGGTGAGAGTATAGCAGGACTGTCTCCGTGGCGCAATTTGCTAGCGCGATCGGCTGTTAACCGAAAGGTTGGAGCTTCGAGCCCTCCCGGGAGTGGTGTGTTGCGTTTTCACTTGCGCTGATAGCTTTGAAGATGTTTTCTGATGGTGGTGAGATTGGAGCACGACTGTCTCCGTGGCGCAATTGGCTAGCGCGATCGGCTGTTAACCGAAAGGTTGGAGGTTCGAGCGCTCCCGGGGACGGTGTGTCGCTTTTTTTCTTTGGGCTGATTGCTTTGGAGAAATGTTCTGACAGTGGTGAGAGTGCAGCACGACTGTCTCCGTGGCGATTTCGGCTAGCACGATGGTCTGTTAACCGAAAGGTTGGAGGTTTGAGCCCACCCGGTGGTGGTGCGGCGCTTTTTCCTTTGCACTGATAGCTTTGAAAATATGTTCTGATGGTGGTGAGAGTGGAGCACGACTGTCTCCGTGTCGCAATTAGCTAGCGCGATCGGCTGTTAATCGAAAGGTTGGAGGTTCGAGCCCACCCGGTGGTGGTGCGGCGCTTTTTTTTCTTTGCGCTGATAGCTTTGGAGAAATGTTCTGACGGTGGTGAGATTGGAGCACGACGGTCTCCGTGGCGCGATTGGCTAACACGTTCAGCTGTTAACCAATAAATTGGAGTTTCGAGCCCTCCCGGGAGTGGTGTGTCACTTTTTTCTTTGCGCTGATAGCTTTGAAGATATGTCCTGATGGTGGTGAGAGTGGAGCACGACTGTCTCCGTGCCGCAATTGGCTAGCGCGAAAGGCTGTTAACCGAAAGCTTGGAGTTTCGAGCCCACCTGGTGGTGGTGCGGCGCTTTTTTTCTTTGGGCTGATAGCTCTGAAGAAATGTTCTGACGGGGGTGAGAGTGGAGCACGACTGTCTCCATGGCGCAATTGGCTGGTGCGATCGGCTGTTAACCGAAAGGTTGGAGGTTCGAGCTCACCCGGTGGTGGTGCGGTGCTTTTTTTACTTTCGACCGATAGCTTTGAAGATCAATCAATCAATCAATCAATTTTATTTGGCATTCATTACAGCAAGATAATGAACACGAGGACAAGAACAAAAAGCTGCTATACAGCAGCTTGACAAAGGTCCTTGCCCCAATTCTCGACAGCCAAAAACAACCTACCATGCATTTAAACATCTCTAATTTCACATTTCTATTAAACATTTTCGGTTATCACATCTAGCAGAAAAATCATGAAACAGTGCATAACGCAAGCGGAAATAATGTAGAATAATGGAATGCACAGGTTATTTCGCACAAATGAGATGTACAAAATTTGTATGCGCAATAAAGACCATTATGCATCATGTATGTAAACATCTTAACAAACTGAGAAGCTTGTATAACAGGCAAATTTTTTGATAAAAAATAACTTAACGTAACGCGCACTACTACTTTGAAGATAAGTGCTCACCCACATACCGTTTTATTGCACTTCTTGAAGATCTTTGTATGCAAATGCCATTTCTTTCAAATTCGTTGAGCAAGCGTGGCACAAGGTATGACAGACTGCTCATCCCATATTTCGTTCGCGAAAAAGGTATGAGCCATCTGTCTCTCTCCCTTATGTTATATGAGATAGCTTTAGGTATAGTCAGCTTGCATAATAACAAAAAACTATGGTTGTTGCATCGGAAGTATTTTTGGCATTTTAAAGCGAGGTTAACGTTATAGAAATTTTCGAGGGGGCAGATCTTAAGGGTGGAAAATAGTTCTCCAGTATTGGCATCATACTGAACATTTGCTATGTGACGAACTGCTCTTTTCTGAAGCACACTCAACCTATGTAAATTGACTTTTGTAGTGTCACCCCATACTAACTGACAATACGTTAAGTGAGGGGAAAATAGGGCGTTATAAATCATGCGTTTAACGCTCCTCGGTAAAGTATAGCGCAGTCTACAGAGCACCCCACAGGCTTTCGCTAAACGGGTGGCAATGTGATCAACATGATCATTCCAAATGAGATGATTGTTAAAAACAACTCCCAAGGTTTTGACGTTTGATGCAAGTTCTATGCGAGCAGATCCAAGCTCCAATCTGAAATCTTTAAGATCATGTCGTTGCGGCGGGGTGAAAAGGACCGCCTTAGTTTTTGCTGTATTCAGTTTTAATGAATTAACGAAGCTCCATTCGGCTAAGCATTTCAGTGCACTGTTAGAGATGACCGAGAGAGTACTTATGTCACTTGATTTCAAGAAAATGCTGGTGTCATCTGCATAAACTATGAAGTCAGCGTCATTAGAAATATTTGTTATATCATTGATATAAATGTTGAATAGTATGGGCCCCAGTATGCTACCTTGCGGTACTCCTTGAGTTATTTTTTGTAGTGTAGATTGTTCTGACATGATGGCAACGCATTGCCTTCTGTGCTTTAGATACGAAATTATTAACTCAAGAGGAGTGCCACGAAATCCGTAATGTTCTAGTTTTGTAAATAAAGTGCGGTGATTCAGGCGGTCAAACGCCTTAGAATAGTCAACAAAGATACCCAACATAAATTGTTTATTTTCAAAACTGTTCAAGATTAACTCTTTTTGTGTTAGTAGGGCAAGTTCTGTTGACATTCCTTCACGGAAACCGTACTGTTGCGCTGTTATGATCGAGTGTTTATCGCAGAAAGCCGTTATTCTTTTGCAAATAATTTTTTCCAATCCTTTTGATATAACAGGGAGAACAGACACTGGCCGATAATTCGAGAATACATTTCTGTCACCAGATTTGAAAATGACGCTAACTTTCGCGCATTGCATTTCCTGAGGAAAGATTCCGGCACATATTGAAAGATTAAAAATGTGAGTAAGTGCAGGTGATAAGATGTCAGCCACAAACTTTATCGGTCTTATCTGTAACCCGTTTATGTCACGTGCTTTGCTATTTTTTAAGGACATAAAAGTTTGGAAGACTTCATCGGAAGTTGTGGGCGCAAAAAAAGCTGTGTATGCATTGCGCGGACCTAAAATTCAGTCGCGGCAATATTAAAATCGCTTTTTTCCAGACTAGTAAAATAATCGTTAAACTGATCTGCAAGTTCTACGCCTTTTATGACCCTGTGATTATGTATTAGCTCAAGCTCAGCAATCTGGCGGTTGTTGCGGTTTAACAACTGGTTAATTTCGCGCCAAAGCAAGTCGCTCCGACTACTTATTTGACTGAAAAGGTTTTCAAAATAAACTTTTTTAGTATGTCTCAAGAACTTTGTTACCTGGTTGCGATATTTCTTGAATGCCGCAAACTCACATGGGTCCCTTGTTTTGACAAAATTATTATATAGTAAGTTCTTTTTGCGTATCATGACTGCGCACTCGTTATTAAGCCAAGGTTTGCGACCTTTCGCACATTTTTGTACGGTTCTAAACTTAAAACACTTCTCATAGATACCTTTCAAAATGTGTAGGAACGTGCTATATGCTCTATCAGGGTCATTACAGTGAAACACGGTTGTCCAATCTACGTTTCCAATTTCGTTACGGAACATGCTTAGCGTTTTATAGTTTATTTCCTGGACAAGAAAAGTCTTGGAGTGACGAGCACCCCCAGAAGATGCACTGAATGGACAGAACATATAGATTGGCAAATGATCACCCATGTCAGCTACGATAGTACCTGCTTTCGTGTCTTCGATAGTGCAGTTTGTTATAAAAAGGTCAAGGAGGCTATCGGAAGTGCTGCTAAGGCGCGTAGGTGTTGTTATCACATTTCTACAATGAAATGACTGAAAAATAAGTTGTAGATCACGCGCGCATTTGGTATTTTGCAAAAGGTTAACGTTGAAGTCACCACCTATCGCGAGGTACAGGTCGTTTAGGCAGATGAAACTTAGCAGCCTTTCGAGAAAAAGAAGGCATGCGTCGATATTTCCGTTTGGCGGGCGGTATAAAACAACGAAAACATATTTTTTACATTGCACGCTTAAACTTCATAGTCTGGCGCTATAAGGCAGAATTCTGGTAGCATCGTGCATGACAGCTCATTCGATACCAGCTGCAGCACGCCTCCACCACGACGTGTAGGTCTGTTTAAGAAGAAAGTTTGATATCCGGGAACGCTAAGTACGTCGTCAGCATATTTGTACCAAGTTTCTGATAACATTATTACATCGAAGTTAAAAGAAAATGCATCAAAAAACAAAGTCAACTCGTCGTATTTATTCCTCGCGGACTGCGCATTTAAGTGTAAAAATTTCAGATAGTCGCCATGGTTCGAAATATCCAGTTTATAAAGCATAATTTATCACAACAACGAAGTAAAATGCAGAAAGTGGCACTCACAAGTGTGCAATTAGCTAGTAGGCGTTTGGTCGACCATTTTTTCTAGGTCAATTTCACATGCAATCCGCACAATGCGTGATGTTTCCGTTTGCCGCGCGAAAACTTTGCCACCTTTGGCCCACGCAAAGCGCCAGTTCAGTTCCCGTTTTTTTGCTATGGTCATCCCAAGCAGCTTCTTCAGCCGCGGGCAGAGGTGCTCATTAATATAGACCGGCTGCTTTTTCGTGTAGCCGATGTCTGCTGCAGTGAACCTACTTTTTCTGGCCCTTTCGACGATAGCATCTCGCTTAGCACGGTTGTTGAAAACGACTAAAATGTTAGGGTCAGAGTCGGCACTCCGCGTAGGCAACCGGTGGCAAACTTCAATGTCATCTTTCCTTATTGGTTCACCTATCAGATCGCCCACTTTGCTGAGTATGCCTTCAAGGCTCTCGTTTGCTACCTGCGGAACCCCTTTGACTTCGATATTCTTATTTCTAGAGTATTGTTCCTGCGCTGTAATACTCAATGCATTTTCATGGGCTTTCTTCTTCAATGCTTCAACTTCTTGCAGGAGCGCTTCCTGCGTTGCTCTGAGAGTGGCATTTTCCTTTCTTAGTTCAGTGCATTCATTTTTCAGAGACTCAAACTCTTTGTTGATGAAATCCATACTAGTTTTCATCTCCCTCATTTCTTTACGAAAATCACGCTTCAGGGCATCAAGTTCTCCTGACATCGTCAATGTTGGTAAATAACACGCAACAACAGTTGTAGTGGCAGCAAGGGACAGCAAAATACAAATTGAAGGAGTGCACTAAAAATCGGGAAAGTTCCAACCTGAAGAAACAAGTGGAAGCGTTACGGATACGCTCGGTACGCTGCCCCAGCTGCCAAGTGTCCGTCGCAGTGGCCCGGCGTCCTTTTATCCGATACCAGGGTGTGACGTAAACGCCACGTGGTACTGTACAGGCTGGCCTTTTTCCAGAGCGGTGCAGCAACGCAGGAAAGATGCAGCGGTTACGTAGCTTGGCCACGAACTTTCAGGCAGACTGTCGCGCTTGCTCCGGAAGGCCCTGAAGAAACAAGTGGAAGCGTTACGGATACGCTCGGTACGCTGCCCCAGCTGCCAAGTGTCCGTCGCAGTGGCCCGGCGTCCTTTATCCGATACCAGGGTGTGACGTAAACGCCACGTGGTACTGTACAGGCTGGCCTTTTTCCAGAGCGGTGCAGCAACGCAGGAAAGATGCAGCGGTTACGTAGCTTGGCCACGAACTTTCAGGCAGACTGTCGCGCTTGCTCCGGAAGGCCCTGAAGAAACAAGTGGAAGCGTTACGGATACGCTCGGTACGCTGCCCCAGCTGCCAAGTTCCACGCTGCCCCAGCTGCCAAGATATGTTCTGATGGTGGTGAGAGTGCAGCACGACTGTCTCTGTGGCGCAATGGGCTAGCGCGATCGGCTGTTAACCGAAAAGTTGGAGGTTCGAGCCCACCCGGTGGTGGTGCGGCGCTTTTTTTTCTTAGGCTGATAGCTTTGAAGATATGTTCTGATGGTGGTGAGAGTGGAGAAGGATTGTCTCCGTGGCGCAATTAGCTAGCGCTATCGGCTGTTAACCGAAAGGTTGGAGTTTCGAGCCCACCCGGGGACGATGTGCCGCTTTTTTCTTTGTGCTGATAGCTTTGAAGATATGTTCTGATGGTGGTGAGAGTGGAGCACGACTGTCTCCGTGGCGCAATTGGCTAGTGCGATCGGCTGTTAACCGAAAGGTTGGAGAATCGAGCTCTCCCGGGAGTGGTGTGTTGCTTTTTTTTTGCGCTGATAGCTTTGAAGATATGTTCTGATGGTGGTGAGAGTGGAGCACGACTGTCTCCGTGGCACAATTGGCTAGCGAGATTGGCTGTTAACCGAAAGGTTGGAGGTTCGAGCCCTCCCGGGAGTGGTGTGTTGCTTTTTTTCTTTGGGCTGATAGCTTTGAAGATATGTTCTGATGGTGGTGAGAGTGGAGCAGGACTGTCTCCGTGGCGCAATTGGCTAGCGCGATCGGCTGTTAACCGAAAGGTTGGAGGTTCGAGCCCACCCGGTGGTGGTGCGGCGCTTTTTTTCTTTGGGCTGATAGCTTTGAAGATATGTTCTGATGGTCGTGAGAGTGGAGCAGGACTGTCTCCGTGGCGCAATTGGCTAGCGCGATCGGCTGTTAACCGAAAGCTTGGAGTTTAGAGCCCACCTGGTGGTGGTGCGGCGCTTTTTTTCTTTGGGCTGATAGCTTTGAAGATATGTTCTGATGGTGGTGAGAGTGGAGAAGGATTGTCTCCGTGGCGCAATTAGCTAGCGCTATCGGCTGTTAACCGAAAGGTTGGAGTTTCGAGCCCACCCGGGGACGGTGTGCCGCTTTTTTTCTTTGCGCTGATAGCTTTGAAGATATGTTCTGATGGTGGTGAGAGTGGAGCACGACTGTCTCCGTGGCGCAATTGGCTAGCGCGTTCGGCTGTTAACCGAAAGGTTGGAGGTTTGAGTCCATCAGGGGACGGTGTGTCGCTTTTTTTTCGCTGATAGCTTTGAAGATATGTTCTGATGGTGGTGAGAGTGGAGCACGACTGTCTCAGTGGCGCAATTACCTAGCGCGATCGGCTGTTAATCGAAAGGTTGGAGCTTCGAGCCCACCCGGTGGTGGTGCGGCGCTTTTTTTTTCTTTGCGCTGATAGCTTTGAAGATATGTCCTGATGGTGGTGAGAGTGGAGCATGACTGTCTCCGTGGCGCATTTGGCTAGCGCGAAAGGCTGTTAACCGAAAGCTTGGAGTTTCTAGCCCACCCGGTGGTGGTGCGGCGCTTTTTTTTCTTTGGGCTGATAGCTCTGAAGAAATGTTCTGATGGTGGTGAGAGTGGAGCACGACTGTCTCCGTGGCGCAATAGGCTAGCGCGATCGGCTGGTAACCGAAAGGTTCGAGGTTCAAGCCCTCCCGGGATTGGTGTGTTGCTTTTTTCTTTGCGCTAATAGCTTTGAAGATATGTTCTGTTTGTGGTGAGAGTGGAGCACGACTCTCTCCATGGCGCAATTGGCTTGCACGATCGGCTGTTAACCAAAAGGTTGGAGGTTCGAGCCCACCCGGTGGTGGTCCGGCGCTTTTTTTCCTTTGGGCTGATAGCTCTGAAGAAATGTTCTGACGGTGGTGGGAGTGGAGCAGGACTGTCTCCGTGGCGCAATTGGCTTGCGCGATCGGCTGTTAACAGAAAGGGTGGAGCCTCGAGCTCTCCCGGGAGTGGTGTGTTGCTTTTTTTCTTTGCGCTGATAGCTTTGAAGATATGTTCTGATGGTGGTGAGAGTGGAGCACGATTGTCTCCGTGGCGCGATTGGCTAACGCGATCGGCTGTTAACCGAAAGGTTGGAGGTTCGAGCCCTCCCGGGATTGGTGTGTTGCTTTTTCACTTGCGCTGATAGCTTTGAAGGTGTGTTCTCATGGTGATGAGAGTGGAGCACGACTGTCTCCGTAGCGCAATTGGCTAGCGCGTTCGGCTGTTAACCGAAAGGTTGGAGGTTTGAGTCCATCAGGGGACGGTGTGTCGCTTTTTTTTCGCTCATAGCTTTGAAGAAATGTTCTGATGGTGGTGAGAGTGGAGCACGACTGTCTCCGTGGCGCAATTGGCTAGCGCGATCGGCTGTTAACCGAAAAGTTGGAGGTTCGAGCCAACACGGTGGTGGTGCGGCGCTTTTTTTTTCTTTGGACTGATAGCTTTTAAGATATCCTCTCATGGTGGTGAGAGTATAGCAGGACTGTCTCCGTGGCGCAATTTGCTAGCGCGATCGGCTGTTAACCGAAAGGTTGAAGGTTCGAGCCCTCCCGGGAGTGGTGTGTTGCTTTTTCACTTGCGCTGATAGCTTTGAAGATGTGTTCTGATGGTGGTGGGAGTGGAGCACGACTGTCTCCGTGGCGCAATTGGCTAGCGCGATCGGCTGTTAACCAAAAGGTTGGAGGTTCGAGCACTCCCGGGGACGGTGTGTCGCTTTTTTTTCTTTGAGCTGATAGCTTTGGAGAAATGTTCTGACAGTGGTGAGAGGGGAGCACGACTGTCTCCGTGGCGCAATTGGCTAGCGCGATTGGCTGTTAACCGAAAGGTGGGAGGTTTGAGTCCACCCGGGGACGGTGTGTCGCTTTTTTTTTCTTTTCGCTGATAGCTTTGAAGATATGTTCTGATGGTGGTGAGAGTGGAGCACGACTGTCTCAGTGGCGCAATTAGCTAGCGCGATCGGCTGTTAATCGAAAGGTTGGAGCTTCGAGCCCACCCGGTGGTGGTGCGGCGCTTTTTTTTCTTTGGGCTGATAGCTTTGAAGATATGTTCTGATGGTGCTGAGAGTGGAGCGGGACTGTCTCTGTGGCGGAATCGGCTAGCGCGATCGGCTGTTAACCGAAAGGTTGGAGGTTCGAGCTCTCCCGGGAGTGGTGTGTTGCTTTTTTCTTTGTGCTGATAGCTTTGAACATATGTTCTGATGGTGGTGAGAGTGGAGCAGGACTGTCTCCGTGGCGCATTTGGCTAGCGCGATCGGCTGCTAACGGAAAGGTTGGAGGTTCGAGCCCTCTCGGGAGTGGTGTGTTGCTTTTTTCTTTGCGCTGATAGCTTTGAAGATATGTTCTGATGGTGGTGAGAGTGGAGCACGACTGTCTCCGTGGCGCAATTGGCTAGCGCGATCGGCTGGTAACCGAAAGGTTCGAGGTTCAAGCCCTCCCGGGAGTGGTGTGTTGCTTTTTTCTTTGCGCTAATAGCTTTGAAGATATGTTCTGTTGGTGGTGAGAGTGGAGCACGACTCTCTCCATGGCGCAATTGGGTTGCACGATCGGCTGTTAACCAAAAGGTTGGAGGTTCGAGCCCACCCGGTGGTGGTCCGGCGCTTTTTTTCCTTTGGGCTAATAGCTCTGAAGAAATGTTCTGACGGTGGTGGGAGTGGAGCAGGACTGTCTCCGTGGCGCATTTGGCTTGCGCGATCGGCTGTTAACAGAAAGGTTGGAGCCTCGAGCTCTCCCGGGAGTGGTGTGTTGCTTTTTTCTTTGCGCTGATAGCTTTGAAGATATGTTCTGATGGTGGTGAGAGTGGAGCACGATTGTCTCCGTGGAGCGATTGGCTAGCGCGATCGGCTGTTAACCGAAAGGTTGGAGGTTTGAGCCCACTCGGTGGTGGTGCCGCGCTTTTTTTTCTTTGCGCTGCTAGCTTTGGAGAAATGTTCTGACGGTGGTAAGATTGGAGCACGACTGTCTCCGTGGTGCAATTGGCTAGCACGTTCGGCTGTTAACCGAAAAATTGGAGTTTTGAGCCCTCCCGGGAGTGGTGTGTCGCTTTTTTCTTTGCGCTGATAGCTTTGAAGATATGTTCTGATGGTGGTGAGAGTGGAGCACGACTGTCTCCGTGGCGCAATTGGCTAGCGCGATCGGCTGTTAACCGAAAGGTTGGATGTTCGATCCCACGCGGTGGTGGTGCGGCGCTTTTTTTTCTTTGGGCTGATAGCTTTGAAGATATGTTCTGATGGTGGTGAGAGTGGAGCAGGACTGTCTCCGTGGCGCAATCGGCTAGCGCGATCAGCTGTTAACCGAAAGTTTGGAGGTTCGAGCCCACCCGGTGGTGGTGCGGCGCTTTTTCTTCTTTGGGCTGATAGCTTTCAAGATATGTTCAGATGGTGCGGAGAGTGGAGCAGGACTGTCTCTGTGGCAGAATTAGCTAGCGCGATCGGCTGTTAACCGAAAGGTTGGAGGTTCGAGCTCTCCCGGGAGTGGTATGTTCCTTTTTTCTATGCGCTGATAGCTTTGAACATATGTTCTGATGGTGGTGAGAGTGAAACGGGACTGTCTCCGTGGCGCAATTGGCTAGCGCGATTGGCCGTTAACCAAAAGGTTGGAGGTTCGAGCCCACCCGGTGGTGGTGCGGCGCTTTTTTGTTCTTTTGACCGATAGCTTAGAAGATATGTTCTGATGGTGGTGAGAGTGAAGCAGGACTGCCTCCGTGGCGCAATTGTCTAGCGCGATCGACTGTTAACGGAAAATTGGAGGTTCGAGCCCTCTCGGGAGTGGTGTGTTGCTTTTTTCTTTGCGCTGATAGCTTTGAAAATATGTTCTGATGGTGGTGAGAGTGGAGCACGACTGTCTCCGTGGCGCAATTGGCTAGCGCGATCGGCTGTTAACCGAACGGTTCGAGGTTCAAGCCCTCCCGGAAGTGGTGTGTTGCTTTTTTCTTTGCGGTGATAGCTTTGAAGATATGTTATGTTGGTGGTGAGAGAGGAGCACGACTCTCTCCGCGGCGCAATTGGCTAGCGCGATCAGCTGTTAACCAAAAGGTTGGAGGTTCGAGCCCACCCAGTGGTGGTCCGGCGCTTTTTTTCCTTTGGGCTGACAGCTCTGAAGAAATGTTCTGACGGTGGTGAGAGTGGAGCAGGACTGTCTTCGTGGCGCAGTTGGCTAGCGCGATCGGCTGTTAACCGAAAGGTTGGAGAATCGAGCTCTCCCGGGAGTGGTGTGTTGCTGTTTTCTTTGCGCTGATAGCTTTGAAGATATGTTCTGATGGTGGTGAGAGTAGAGCACGACTGTCTCCGTGACGCAATTGGCTAGTGTGATCGGCTGTTAACCGAAAGGTTGGAGGTTCGAGCCCTCCCGGGAGTGGTGTGTTGCTTTTTTTTCTTTGGGCTGATAGCTTTGAAGATATGCTCTGAGTGTGGTGAGAGTATAGCAGGACTGTCTCCGTGGCGCAATTTGCTAGCGCGATCGGCTGTTAACCGAAAGTTTGGAGCTTCGAACCCTCCCGGGAGTGGTGTGTTGCGTTTTCACTTGCGCTGATAGCTTTGAAGATGTTTTATGATGGTGGTGAGATTGGAGCACGACTGTCTCCGTGGCGCAATTGGCTAGCGCGATCGGCTGTTAACCGAAAGGTTGGAGGTTCGAGCGCTCCCGGGGACGGTGTGTCGCTTTTTTTCTTTGGGCTGATTGCTTTGGAGAAATGTTCTGACAGTGGTGAGAGTGCAGCACGACTGTCTCCGTGGCGATTTCGGCTAGCGCGATCGGCTGTTAATCGAAAGGTTGGAGGTTCGCGCCCACCCGGTGGTGGTGCGGCGCTTTTTTTTCTTTACGCTGATAGCTTTGGAGAAATGTTCTGACGGTGGTGAGATTGGAGCACGACGGTCTCCGTGGCGCAATTGGCTAACACGTTCCGCTGTTAACCAATAAATTGGAGTTTCGAGCCCTCCCGGGAGTGGTGTGTCGCTTTTTTCTTTGCGCTGATAGCTTTGAAGATATGTCCTGATGGTGGTGAGAGTGGAGCACGACTGTCTCCGTGCCGCAATTGGCTAGCGCGAAAGGCTGTTAACCGAAAGGTTGGATGTTCGAGCCCACGCGGTGGTGGTGCGGCGCTTTTTTTTCTTTGGGCTGATAGCTTTGAAGATATGTTCTGATGGTGGTGAGAGTGGAGCAGACTGTCTCCGTGGCGCAATTGGCTAGCGCGATCAGCTGTTAACCAAAAGTTTGGAGGTTCGAGCCCACCCGGTGGTGGTGCGGCGCTTTTTCTTCTTTGGGCTGATAGCTTTCAAGATATGTTCAGATGGTGCGGAGAGTGGAGCAGGACTGTATCTGTGGCAGAATTAGCTAGCGCTATCGGCTGTTAACCGAAAGGTTGGAGGTTCGAGCTCTCCCGGGAGTGGTGTGTTCCTTTTTTCTATGCGCTGATAGCTTTGAACATATGTTCTGATGGTGGTGAGAGTGGAGCGGGACTGTCTCCGTGGCGCAATTGGCTAGCACGATTGGCTGTTAACCGAAAGGTTGGAGGTTCGAGCCCACCCGGTGGTGGTGCGGCGCTTTTTTGTTCTTTTGACCGATAGCTTAGAAGATATGTTCTGATGGTGGTGAGAGTGAAGCAGGACTGCCTCCGTGGCGCAATTGTCTAGCGCGATCGGCTGTTAACGGAAAATTGGAGGTTCGAGCCCTCTCGGGAGTGGTATGTTGCTTTTTTCTTTGCGCTGATAGCTTTGAAAATATGTTCTGATGGTGGTGAGAGTGGAGCAGGACTGTCTTCGTGGCGCAGTTGGCTAGCGCGATCGGCTGTTAACCGAAAGGTTGGAGAATCGAGCTCTCCCGGGAGTGGTGTGTTGCTGTTTTCTTTGCGCTGAAAGCTTTGAAGATATGTTCTGATGGTGGTGAGAGTAGAGCACGACTGTCTCCGTGACGCTATTGGCTAGTGTGATCGGCTGTTAACCGAAAGGTTGGAGGTTCGAGCCCTCCCGGGAGTGGTGTGTTGCTTTTTTTTCTTTGGGCTGATAGCTTTGAAGATATGCTCTGAGTGTGGTGAGAGTATAGCAGGACTGTCTCCGTGGCGCAATTTGCTAGCGCGATCGGCTGTTAACCGAAAGGTTGGAGCTTCGAGCCCTCCCGGGAGTGGTGTGTTGCGTTTTCACTTGCGCTGATAGCTTTGAAGATGTTTTCTGATGGTGGTGAGATTGGAGCACGACTGTCTCCGTGGCGCAATTGGCTAGCGCGATCGGCTGTTAACCGAAAGGTTGGAGGTTCGAGCGCTCCCGGGGACGGTGTGTCGCTTTTTTTCTTTGGGCTGATTGCTTTGAAGCAATGTTCTGACACTGGTGAGAGTGCAGCACGACTGTCTCCGTGGCGATTTCGGCTAGCGCGATCGGCTGTTAATCGAAAGGTTGGAGGTTCGAGCCCACCCGGTGGTGGTGCGGCGCTTTTTTTTCTTTGCGCTGATAGCTTTGGAGAAATGTTCTGACGGTGGTGAGATTGGAGCACGACGGTCTCCGTGGCGCAATTGGCTAACACGTGCCGCTGTTAACCAATAAATTGGAGTTTCGAGCCCTCCCGGGAGTGGTGTGTCGCTTTTTTCTTTGCGCTGATAGCTTTGAAGATATGTCCTGATGGTGGTGAGAGTGGAGCACGACTGTCTCCGTGCCGCAATTGGCTAGCGCGAAAGGCTGTTAACCGAAAGGTTGGAGGTTCGAGCGCTCCCGTGGACGTGTGTCGCTTTTTTTTCTTTGGGCTGATTGCTTTGAAGCATGTTCTGACACTGGTGATAGTGCAGCACGACTGTCTCCGTGGCGATTTCGGCTAGCGCGATCGGCTGTTAATCGAAAGGTTTGAGGTTCGAGCCCACCCGTGGTGTTGCGATGCGCTTTTTTTTTTCTTTGCGCTGATAGCTTTGGAGAAATGTTCTGACGGTGGTGAGATTGGAGCCGACGGTCTCCGTGCGCAATTGGCTAACACGTGCCGCTGTTACCAATAATTGGAGTTTCGAGCCCTCCCTGGTAGGTGTGTCGCTTTTTTCTTTGCGCTGATAGCTTTGAAGATATGTCCTGATGTGGTGAGAGTGGAGCACGACTGTCTCCGTGCCGCAATTGGCTAGCGCGAAAGGCTGTTAACCGAAAGCTTGGAG
This sequence comes from Rhipicephalus microplus, assembly GCF_013339725.1. Classification (NCBI taxonomy): domain Eukaryota; kingdom Metazoa; phylum Arthropoda; class Arachnida; order Ixodida; family Ixodidae; genus Rhipicephalus; species Rhipicephalus microplus. The sequence continues at coordinate 15,795 of NW_023609847.1, forward strand.
TTTCGAGCCCACCCGGTGGTGGTGCGGCGCTTTTTTTCTTGGGGCTGATAGCTCTGAAGAAATGTTCTGACGGGGGTGAGAGTGGAGCACGACTGTCTCCATGGCGCGATTGGCTGGCGCGATCGGCTGTTAACCGAAAGGTTGGAGGTTCGAGCTCACCCGGTGGTGGTGCGGTGCTTTTTTTACTTTCGACCGATAGCTTTAAAGATATGTTCTGATGGTGGTGAGAGTGAGCAGGACTGCCTCCGTGGCGCAATTGGCTAGCGCGATCGGCTGTTAACGGAAAATTGGAGGTTCGAGCCCTCTCGGGAGTGGTGTGTTGCTTTTTTCTTTGCGCTGATAGCTTTGAAAATATGTTCTGATGGTGGTGAAAGTGGAGCACGACTGTCTCCGTGGCGCAATTGGCTAGCGCGATCGGCTGTTAACCGAAAGGTTGGAGAATCGAGCTCTCCCGGGAGTGGTGTGTTGCTTTTTTCTTTGCGCTGATAGCTTTGAAGATATGTTCCGATGGTGGTGAGAGTGGAGCACGACTGTCTCCGTGGCGCAATTGGCTAGCGTGATTGGCTGTTAACCGAAAGTTTGGAGGTTCGAGCCCTCCCGGGAGTGGTGTGTTGCTTTTTTTCTTTGGGCTGATAGCTTTGAAGATATGTTCTGATGGTGGTGAGAGTGGAGCAGGACTGTCTCCGTGGCGCAATTGGCTAGCGCGATCGGCTGTTAAGCGAAAGCTTGGAGTTTAGAGCCCACCTGGTGGTGGTGCGGCGCTTTTTTTTCTTTGGGCTGATAGCTTTGAAGATATGTTCTGGATGGTGGTGAGAGTGGAGAAGGATTGTCTCCGTGGCGCAATTAGCTAGCGCTATCGGCTGTTAACCGAAAGGTTGGAGTTTCGAGCC